>CATIWF010197216.1:0-28984 GCA_949630135.1 Balakata baccata
CAGACCTTTGGGGTCGGTGATATCATGACATTTTTGTTTTTGTTATATGTCATATGGGATATGGGTAGTTGGTTTTTGTACATGTCTATTAGATTAAAGAACATGTATTTATATATGATACAATTCTGTAACACTGGGCCAGTTTAGCCTAAACTGGATTTATTTTATTGGATGAATGATAGTTTTATGATAGTAACATAGAAAATATTTGTATGAAATGATGTTAAAAGATAATAATATAAGGAAAAGAAAAATGTTTTAAATTTTCACAAGTTTTCAATAACGGAAAGTTTATAATACTTGCTTATATAGTTGGATAATCTTAATTATATAAGAGGATGCTACAGCTTCTTTGGAGTTAATTTCATTCACTGAATGAATTTTGCTCTTATTGTATTAAAATTATAAAAGAATTTTTCGTTCTAAAAAAATCACTGATTTATATTTTTATTTCGTCAAATTCATTTCCAGCTAATTTTCTAATATGGATAACCAGAAAATTGATATATCAATTGATGTATCACTGAAAATCTAATATAACAATTTATATGTCACCAAAAATCTGATGTAACAGTTAATGTATTACTGAAAATCGACAGTAAACAACTTTAATATGATAAAAATATAATTTAATAATTTTTTTAATTATACAAAAAAAATTATAATTTTACTGCAATAAGAACAAATTTAAGTGATCATAAGTGAAACAAATCACCTTCCTTCCTTGAGACTTCAATTTCTTGCTTTTGGTCATGGTGGGGGACAATTTCTAGGAGAGTTGGTTTAGAACTAAAACTCATAAATCCTACCGACAATATCACAATCATGTTGATGATAAAGAAAGAAATATAAGAATACATCAAGAGACAGTTATTTGTTCGTAAAGTAATATGCTAACCCATAAATTAAAGAATCAAAACAACAAAAGAATGTGACTAAAAGCTGTTAGTTTGAAGACAATATGTGTCATCTTCGCTTTTGAAAATTGTTAGTTTCCTCCAAAAATTTTTTCCCAGGAAGCTAAAAGCACAGCTCGGCTTTAGCATGCCGTAAAGGTGGATTTGCTTCGTCCAAAATAGAAAAGTTGGAAGACAAAAAATGAATTTGGTAAAATTATACCAAAATAAAAATGTTATTTTCCGTTAGCACTAGCATGCTTATGGAAAGGCCAAAGATTCGCCAATCGCTCTAGTACTGCAGCGCTCTTTGAGAAGTAGCCGGAGAATCCAGCCGGGGTTGAAGGTGGAGGGAAATCTTCTGCTGGCATAGCAAACAGACGAATCATCTTCTCCATTTTCTCTAAAGTGAGATACGATCCCACTTCTTGCAGCCTTTCTGGGCCCATTATAGGTAGTGTATGCTCCTGATGCAATGAGGTCGCCTCACTATCATTCTTCTGAAAAGCAAAGCAGACAGGATATAGCTTGTTAGCATCTCCCGTTGAAACATGCTTTACTTTAAAATCTGCCCTACTGACAACTTGATAACCATTACCCAATCATTTTGACCAGGAAAGATATCAATTTAACAGAATTAACACCCGTGAAATGCAAGAGAATAGGTGCGAAATATAAACCAGTGTTAGCATATATGTTCATTACTGAACAATTTGAGGAGTCGATACAGCATGCACATATATCAATTCCAAACTTAGTCTATATACAGGGTTAGCCACGAATATTATTACTCCAAGCAAGGATAACTTACAATAAGACAAGTCTGAAGGCCAAATGCCTATTTAACTAAACTCAAATCCATATTTCCAAATATATAAAAGCAACTGAAAACTGTGGGCATAAAATTCTTATGCTCCTTGCTTTTCATAGATATATCAATCAACTAATGCCCTACGTAGTTTATAAAAGGCAACTTTTCCAAATTCAATTTTCATTCAATTGAAGATAAGTTTTCACTGAAATGTCTACAGGTCATCATGTAGAAGTTCGAAATTCGCCAGGAACAATTAAAGGTGCATTACCTCCAAGGGGGATAAATCTGCACCACGACTATATGTCATCTCTATGCGGAATCTTTTTGGATCTTCTAAAGCAACCTGCATTAGATGTAAAAAGCATTTAAAATAAGCAAAGGAATCCCAAACATGCCAGATATTCAAAAACATAAAATGAGTAATTAATGCAACCACCCAAACCTTTTTGCAAATTGCAATTGTTTAAAAAATAACATGAATTTCAGTTTATGTGTCATTAAACTGAATACACAAGTAGGTTTGAAACAAGAAAATAATAAACCATGCCCCCGCCTTATTCATAATCTTCAATGACATTCAGAAGCCCAACAGACTAGCGTAAATATTAACCATAAACTTTGTCCTAATGCAGACACTATTATTACAGTTGAACTAGAACTCCCAACAGTTAAGGGTATAGGCAACTTGTCCAATTGGACTTTGATCAGAAGGGGCAATCACTTATAATGCTAAGTGGCAACAAATGGGTACTTTGTCCCTCTACTCAAGCACGGTACCTATACCAAAAGGAACACAGATGGAGTTGTAGTTCCAATATGATAATATTGTCCGTTGGACTTCTGATCAGATGCAGCAAACACTTGGAATGATAAGTGGCAACAGATGCGTACTTTGCCACTCTACTCAAGCAAGATACAAATGTACAGTAAAATTTCATTGTGGCTAAAAGGAACTCAGTTTCCCCAGGTGTAACATTAGTAAATAAACATCCATATTATAAGGCAGGCATGAACAAATTACAAAGATTTGAAATCACCCTTACTTCATTGACTGTAATCTGATTGGCTAGGTTCCTAATCTCATACCAGATCATAAAAGACCAGTTAATGAGTCCAACTAGCAACTAAAGGCCAAGGCCAAAAACTAGCTCACAGCATTGATACGTATGTCTTAAAGAAGCTAAACTCTGAGTAAATTTTAAGCAATTATGAAAAATAAAGTGAAGAAAAGTAAGCACCTCAGTGTTCTCAAACATCCGTAGTACAATATAACTCATGTAATCAAGCTCCTTTGTTTTGTGCAGGCGCTCCAAAGCACTATGGCAAACAAGACTATCCTCCCCTTGAAGAGATTCATCCAGATTACAGTAACGGAGAACATTCATAAGGGAATGGATGTGAGATTCCTGTCAGACAAAATCAAAATAAATAATTTAAGAGCAGTGTTATTAGTTTGAGAAAAAGATACATTTCTTTCTGCTTGTTAAATGTCAAAGAACATTTTTGTTTACATCAGATTGAGATAAGTTAAAGAATGAGCACAAAGAAACTTCAAATGCAATGGGAGTATTAACAGTTGGACCATATTGGGGAAAGGAAATAACTGTAGTTTTAATCTGTATATTGAAATCCCACAAAGAAATTAGGTGCTCTTAAAATGTCTTCAAGTCCTCAAGGACACCTCAATATTTTTGTGCAGATAGATTCTTCTTGAACTGGGAAAAGAAAGTAAATTTGCTGAAAAACAATAACCCTTTTTCAAAGTAGATCTAAACAAAACACACACAGACTCTCTCTCTCTCTCTCTCTCTGTGGGAAAAGAAAGTAAATTTGCTGAAAAACAATGACCCGTTCTCAAAGTAGATTTAAACAAACACGTTCTCTCTCTCTTCTCGAAATGGGAAAAGAAAGTAAATTTACTGAAAAACAACAACCCTTTCTCAAAGTAGATCTAAACAACACTCTCTCTCTCTCTCTCTCTTCTTGAACTGGGAAAAGAAAGTAAATTAGCTGAAAAACAAACGCTTTCTCAAAATAGATTTAAACAAAACTTTCTCTCTCTCTCAGAGCAAAATTAAACTAAAAAATTATTCAAGATTTCTTCAACTCTCTTGGCACATTTTTAGAGAGCTGACCATTGAAGACCTCTTCTTACAGTTGAAACAAGATATATAAATTCATCTGTATTTATACATGTGTCGTGTGTGTGCGTGTGCGTGTGCGTGTATGTAGAAGAGAAGGAGAGAGAGGGAGGGAGACATGTTACGAGTTGTGGTATAAATTAAAAATACACGTATTATACTTACTGAGGTAAAATAAAGACGTGTCCGGACATGGCGTTCAGGTGTCTTGACATTTGCATATCTGATTAAGAATGAGAAATGTTTCAACTTTCAGTTTTTCCATTAGGAATTTTAAGCAATAAACTGAATGATAGAGATATGTACTTTGGATCCAAACGATATTTTGTCTCCTTGTCATCATCATCATCCTGATCAATTGATATTTCACTTCCACTAGTTCTTCTCATGTCCTCATTCTTAATGAAAAGCTTTGATTGATGATCGGCATCCTCCTTTTCACTCTTTCTTGAGGTCGATTGTTGGTCTTGATTGCTCTTTAATTCTGCAACACTAATGGCTTCCTCCCTAGTATTCCTCAGATCAATCAATATTTTACCTAACAGACGACGAGCAATCTACAATTCACCAAAATAATCTTAAAAGTGTATCCGTATTTTAGGGAGCTAAAGAGTGAAGAAACACGCTATAGAAATGGTAAAATACACACACACACACATATATATATATATGATCTAGAAACATCAGAATAAAAAAATGCAGGAGAATCAAGGTCGACAATTTGCAAAGCCAATACTGACAATCAAATATTCATGTGATACTAATGCAATTTTAAAGCATAATTTGTACGTCAAGTATTAATACTCTTAAGAGTACACAGCATAAATACTTCTTGAGGAAACACTCCACATTTTACACAGTTTTATCAAATAATAAATTCAGGCAACTATATAAAATGGCTGTCAAGTTTACAGTGCAAGTCAAAAGATGAATTATCTCATCACCTTGGAGCCAATCTTCAATTTTTGTTTTGGATTAATTCCATACTCATTTGGGATAACACCATCTGCAAGTAACTACATTAATAATAAAAGATAAGTGAGACAGGACCGACAAATTGACCTCTGCAGAAACAGTTATAGCTTCGCAATATATAGATGACGATCAGGAATATTAATATCACAGCAATAAGCTAGACAGTAATCGCTAAGAGATAAAATAAAAGATGGGAGTTGCACTTCTCTACAAATTATAGGATTAGAATGTATACCTGAGCAACTTTGAAGAGTTCATCTAGCCCTTCAATATTAAGATGAGCATTGTGCAATAAATCATACCTGTAAAATTACAGATATCCAATTCCAAAAGAAAGGAGCATTCAGCAGTCAGAAAAGGCCTATCTTAGGCAAATTATATGATAAAATGATGAAATGGCCCTTCTTTATGTTGGTTGGCCATAAAGTTCTGAATTAAGGAAAGTCCATGAACTTAAATTTCACACTAGTCATCAGATCATCAGAACAAATACGGGATCATGTCAAATAAAGATCTGAATTAGAAGAGAAGTTCAAAATTGGTACTTGGAACGACACATCGATAAATTATAGATAACCACAACTTATATTAAGTTTGTAAACTTAGAAACTTAATAAGCTTAGTAGGTCAATGATTCTATTTTAGGCTAAAAGTTCAAAGGTCCTAGTCCTACCATGATCATGCAGTACTTTCATAGACTGAATTATCAGAATTCATAAATTTATTTTGGTATGGAGATATAAATACTTCATAACAACTTGCATGTAAATATTACTTGGAAACAAGAACTTACTTGCAGGAGTCATAGACGTCCGGAATTTGTGTTATATCAAATCGGCTGCAAATAAATCCAAGATGATGCAAAGTTAACGAATGTTGTAATCTTAAAACAACTTAAAAATACCAACATCCAAAATTCAGGTTTTAGAGTTCAATATTTGCAAAACAAAATACGGAAGTAACCACGAACATCTAATTGAGAATACTCAAAATCGTGTCAAAATACAAACCCAACTCTGCCTCCCCTTTTTGTTTCAATTTCAGAAACTGGAATTAAGAACTTTAGAAAAGTTGATATTGAAATCACAAAAAGGTTTCATATGGTTTATGGAGTATTAAATACCAAAACACTGACTCAATGATCAATCAAGAAATAGTAGCCAGCCACTTACTCTTTTCGTTCATTATACAAGTCTCTTTCTAGTTTTCTCCAGCGTGCATACATTAAAAGGAATCCCTCACTACCACAGGGTAATCCAGCAGCAATACGATCAATGTCAATATTTGTTTTACCAAGTGCCTTTGCTTGGTCATAAGGGGGAATTACATCATATGAACTTGTCTCTGCAAGTTCTTCATCTTCATCTTTGGCAAGCAGTCTCACTTGTTCTGTGACCTTCTTGGTCAATTTGACCTGGTGTACACATCAAAAGACAAATAAAAAATATATATTTCCATGACAAACAAAAGGAATTGCAAGAAGCATTGAAAACAAAGCTTGGACATCATTACAAAAGCAAGATGGTGGAAGAAAATTCATTTATATAGGGGAAAGTTCAGAAAAGTACATGTGCTTCAGTACCCTGATACTTAAGCCTAAGATTTTCATTGTATCATTTTAATAACTTGAGGTCTAATTTATTGCCAGCTAATGCAATTTTTGGTTACTCTTACTAAAATCATACTCTATGGCATGCATCTGTTATCAAATGACAGCTAGGATTGAACATTACATATATGATAACTATATTGACATAACATTAGAGTGTTAGAAAATTCATTCCTTTCAATATAACATTTTATTATGATGAGAAAAATCATATTCTAGGCAAAATAACAATATTATCAATAAAGCATTTGGTTTCATATAATAAGTCGTTTTCTTCCATAACCCATAGGGATACCTTTTAGACAAAGTTTAGTTAAAATGATATTGAAGTAACATAGATAAATCCTCAAGGTACAGAAGTCACAGAAGCTTTTAGGTCTTCAGTGTCAAAGCATTAAAGCACGAAATACTAATAATATATTCTCCCTTTATATTACACGAACTGGACAGCGCAACTACAAATAAAAGCTAAGTTCCTTCATGTATAAAATGATGGGCATTGAATCTCTGTGACTCTTTCATTACAATCTTGGAACCAATACTGAAAAACCTGCTGATTATCTGATTCACCATTGGGTCATACAACGCACATATGATAATGACTACAAGGTTCCAATTCTACACCAATTGGTTCAAAGCTGTGACTTGCACAACTCAGAATTCTACCAAAGCAATCAAACTGACGGGGGATGACAAAATCATATGACGAAATAACACCACCATCCTGTAGAAATTCACTAACTGATAACATATATAACTACCCTAAATGTTTCTCTTTTTTCCCCAACCCCCAAAAAAGTGGCAAGAACTTAATTCTCAGAACTCCATCAATATGGGAAACGCTCATTATAACAAAATTAATGCATCTTTGTCGATCCATATTTCAACAACAAAATTTCCATTGTTATATAAATTGATTGACACCTTATGTTGAAATAATTGTATTCAACATGCAAATAATAAAGATAATTAATTTTCTGTTCACAACTTTATATACAAATATAATACTAGAGACTCCAGTCCTAAATAAAAAGTATTTGATTAAAGTGAATTATGAAATCAGTCTCTTAATCTAGACAAAGTTCAGATGCATCAGTATCTGAAAATTATGAAAGAAATATGACAAATGCATAAATAAATTTGCTTCTCATGTACACAAACACAGTCTACTTCTGAAAAATTAACAGAAAAAGATATCAAAGTCAACACATATCTACCAAAGTGTCAAGGTAATATCACACACAGAACGAGGCATGCGCACATATGAACATGCACAATCATATAGAAAATTACTTGGATGCACAATGTTCAACGAGTCACTTCAAGACGCAGTATACCAGTTTGGGAAGAAGTTCAAAAGCATTTGGTGGCAGTCCAGCTCCATCAGTCATCCAAGGAAATTCAGAGGTTCCATTGCTATTAGTAGTCTTCGCACCAGAAGTTATGATCTCATTCAACCTAGCCTGGAGAAGTTAATGAGAGAAGAAACTACTCATTTATGTAATATAAAAAACAAAAGGTTTTGTTCATACCATGTCATGTCATTATAAGGATAATTTAACGATGTTAACATCAACAAGAACAAAACTCAATTAATAAATTATGTCAAACCCCATACATGAAAATACAATCTGACACATATATCCTTTAAAAAACCAAATTATATACAACACATTGAAATATAGTAGTATTTCCATTTTTTTTTCTTTTGAACTCATTAGGACAAAATAGACCTTATCCATTCTTATTCCCTACGTATTACAACCAATATAATGAACAATCAACTCATTTTAAAAAAAGTCAAGATGTGTTTTATTAGATAACTTATTCATAAAATCATGAGGCTTCTAAACATATTAACCCATTTCCGGTAAGTATTTCACATGAAAGCAGTTTAAAGTTGGCAAATCAATTCATAAACTTTGATGTGCTGATATTATTATGTGATGGAAAAAATTAATACACACTCTCTAATTGTGTTGGTTCATGTAGTGTATGATGCCCAACACTGTCATCCTCATGCAACATCTTTCCGCAATTCAAAAATGCTCAAGTATAATCGCGCTCCAAAAGGAAGGGGGGGGGAAAGCTTTGTGTAACTGTGGTGAGGAATCAAGGTTAAGTCAATCAGCACAAGCAATATTTTGACATTAATGAGGAAGAATCAAAGGGAATACAAGTGAACTGAGTTTAGCACTATTTCTTGGGCCTTAATCTTGCCCAATACTGGAAGCTTGCTTCAAAGAGACAATCAAGAACAATTATGCATAGTTCATATAAAGGAGAAAGACCAACCTTGGCTTCTTCCATCTCAATGCTTGCATTGTCAAGCCCGTCTAACATTGATGAATCCTTGCTAACAAGAGAAACCTAGACAAAGCATGTTGATTTGGTCATTATAGAACATCCACAACCAGTCAAAACTCTTGAAAAATAAGACAACAAACCAGAATTGGTGTTAGCTGTCCTTCCAGATCAAGGAGGCCTTTTGCAAATGCAGCTGCAGACATCTGCAAATACAGATATAGCAAATGATGTATGCCAATCGAATCCAGAAAAATTTAGACAACAAAGAAAGCACCTAACTCAATGACAACAAAATAACCAAAGATCAAATGGTATGTCCTCTGTGGGTAAATCAAGCTATACCTGCACTCGGCCCTCGTCAGAGCTGTAAATTTTAAGATCGTGACGGTAAGTACTATGAAGGCGTAGCAGGCCAGTACCTTCACCTGTAATGTCATTTAACTTTATCAAGAGAAGCATATGAGGAGGTTACACTTGCATATTAAATCTAACAATTATTTACTTTACTGACATGAAAAAGGCAATTTTATTGTATGATATATAATTAATAAAAATGTGGTCTGTGATAGAGAATAGCTATAAGCATGAATATTCTAGAAATATAGGCAGCGGACACATGGTAGGGCTGTTTGGTTGCTAACTTAGATGAATGAGAACAATTAAGTACCTGATGACACCTGTTCCAAACTTCACTTTTTAAGGAAGAATCTTGGCCTCCAACTGATCCATGCTTCTTCAAATTTGGGACTGTTATTGGTGGACGGCCATAACATGGTTTAGATGAATAAGAATAATTGATGAACTGTCTAGTAATACTTTTTATGTTTTTGCATTTCATTGCATATTCTTGTTTTATGCAGTTTGGATTGGCTAAAACAGACTGATAGAGAATAGCTATAAGCATGAATATTCTAGAAATATAGGCAGGGGGCACGTGGTAGCAACCAAACAGCCCTACTGCCTATATTTCTAAAATATTCATGCTTATAGCTATTCTCTATCAGTCTGTTTTAGCCAATCCAAACTGCGTAAAACAAGAATATGCAATGAAATGCAAAAACATAAAAAGTATTACTAGACAGTTCATCAATTATTCTTATTCATCTAAACCATGTTACGGCCGTCCACCAATAACAGTCCCAAATTTGAAGAAGCATGGATCAGTTGGAGGCCAAGATTCTTCCTTAAAAAGTGAAGTATGGAACAGGTGTCATCAGTAACTTAACTCTAAATCAACTATTCTTATTCATCTAAACTATGTTATGGTCCACCAATGACGATCCCAAATTTGAAGAAGCATGGATCAGTTGGAGGCCACGATTCATCCTTAAAAAAGTGTAATAAGGAATAGGTGTCATCATGAACTTAACTCTATATCAGCAGAAATGAAGTAAACATGTTTATGTCTACAACCATGGGCTCAGGAGTAAGAATTAAGGCTGACAAGAAATAAACATTTTACACTTATTAACAAAGTTCCTTAAGTTATTTTTGCACTATGACGAACTTTTCAAAGTTTAAAGAAGAGCCGTGTAATTTGTTCAGGAACCTAGTTATGGCTAGATGATAGAGGTGATTGACAGTGGTTTACCCTCTTTGTTTCCAACAAATGGAAACTCATTTATCAGTAATGGGAAATGCTATTATGTTTCATACTATCTAAATATATAATGGGTTGTTAACCAATATAATCATTTATTGGAGTTTCAATTCATACTAAGAACAATATTAAATTATGTGGCTGCAAAAGGTCTACTAAACATAAAAATACCTGATACAAGAAGAATCATTCAATGCACTGGCTGCACTAAGTAATACTGAAACCTCCACTCACATTCGTGTGGGGTCTCCCTGTAATTACTGGCGGAGATGTGAGAAGAGGTTGCACTATGATTTCAATGCAACTGCTGCACTGAACGCTTTCTTCAAATATAAAAAGAACCACCATATTTCATAGCCCAAAACAGACTACACGAGAATGGAAAATTGCCCTTGAAGGTGTAGAAATGCTATGGTAAAAGTTAATAATGTAGTGGTTGATCGAGAAACAGGATTTGGGTATCTACAACCTACCCATAAACAGACCAACTCTCCATATCTTGATTAAGAGGCCTAAACTAATTTTGCACCAGCACACCATACTGCAAATACAGCATGTTAAACTAAGTATAGCACCATTTATATCTGTAGCATTAATCAGCTATCACAAGAGACTAAAAACTGAGCAGACAACCTTCTGATCAACACAAAGCCTGAGTTTGTGCGAATCAGAGATGGTCTATTTAAAGGTTTCTAATAAGATATTGGAATGACGACTAAGAAAACAAGACTTAACACAAAAAATATCTCTAATGAGCAAATTATCACATTTGTCAAGTCAAGTGAATTAATTTTACCAAGAGGCACAGACAGAAAATTTTTTCATCATCTGACCTGGATACATGTTATTCCGAAAGTATCTACCCAATTCTTCTGCCTGTAAAACAATTGGGAAAGCAAAATTAAAGCATAAGCTAAAATATTAGTTGGTGATGAATAATATTTATGCACAGCATATTTCTCAGATTCAATCCATCCATATCTCATCATGTATGCAAAGACGAATATAAGTTGAGAACCAACTGTGAACTACTAATAAGTAATAACCATCACCTGCTTTCTCCCAGCATGAGTAAGAACACCCCCATATTTTAGAACCATCAGAGCCTCAACAGGCCGTTCCTCCTCACCTTCGCCATTACTTTTTGGAACTTTAACCCACTTTAGTGGTTTTAGTTGGACCTTCCTATAGATGCCAGAGAAATGCCCACCCTGGATCAAGAAGCACTTAAAATGTGATGACAGAATATAATTACAAATTTTGAAGCCAGTCAATGGTGGGTTATAGATGGAGGTAGACGTAACTATAACTAATAGACATAAGATCACTATTTATTACTTTGCTTTACCACATGGCTCCAACGTCAGTATTATTGTTTTTCACAATGGTTGAGCTGCAAGTTCAGCAGTTAACGGCAAGAAGATTTTGACCTAACTGCATTCAAAACAATCGCTTGCCTAAAAGAATAAAGTTGAAAAATTAAAAGGTCAACTAACTCCTTTGTGACAATGGTGATAAAAAGAGCCACATGTACATGCAGTGGGTTTAGAACCAATCCATAACTTGAGCAAATTCAATCACAAAAGCACTGCAGAATTATTAATAAATTGGGGAACATATAATTTCAAGGGGGGAAAGAGAGAGAGAGAGAGAGAGCTGACCTCTTCAAGTACTGCTTTAACTTGACGAAGCTTTTCAGCATGCTCAATGTCTTCCGCCTCACTATCACTTTCTCGACCAGGTCTGCATAATATAAGAAGTCATTCATATATAAGAACAGAACTTGGTGATTAATTTATGAATAGATCATGCAAATTTTCTTCTTGTTTTTATTGCCAACTGTAAATCCCAAGCTAAATGTGGCAATTCATATTTTAATTGTCAACCACAGAACCCAAGGCTCAAGATAGATGTGACATAAATACCACCCTTGGTACTTCCGGGGAAGTATGATATTGCATGTGGCCATTTACCCCAAAACTTTCAAGACACCGAGTATTGGCTCCTACTTATTACTTAAGTGGCCACAATATAGATAATAAAAATTCTAATACCATTATATATTTCAATTCAACTAATGTATTGCATAAAAGCAGGCAAAAAATTATTTCAAATGCATGATGTTAATCATGATAAGGTAAGCCACCACAAAATTTATTGCATCAAGCACATTAGAAAAAAAAATTGTTGGTTACAATTATATGCCAGCAAATGGCAAATTAATGACCTTCAGTGCATGCATATTGTTCGGCAGATCAAACATAATTTGCATAAAATAACCATGGCAAGAGTCGTACCTGGTACGAGGTACAAGAATTCGCGTTGCATCTAACAGATCTTGCAGTTGAACGGCACTTTTCAGTTTTGTCTGGAGAGAGATAGAGATGCAAACCTTCAGTCTTCTAAGACTAATTAAAATAAAATGTGGTCCAAAAAAATATGAGTGCAAACAATCACCTCACATTTAGGTCGTCCCCCATTATACTTTAACATCAAGTTTAGCAGCTTGTCCTCTGTAACCCTCAACTTCACCTTTTGTTTGGGAGTTCTATCCCCACTGCCCGCATAAAACATGCATAAAATGGAGAAAAATTGGATGTTGCCAACACAGAATTTGGAAGAAATTAATTCCACAATTATGTAGGATTGTGGAATTAATTTCCAGTTTAGAACCTCAAAAAATTCTCATTTGACACAAACTCAATTCCATTATATTCACTTGAACCAATTCTGTTAGAATTGAAGGAATTTGAAATTCAATTTGACACTATATAAACTCCGTATCAACTAAGACTTGAATAGCCTTCATTATGTTACTAAACAAAATATTTTTTCTCTTTTTAATGCTTAATTTTGCTTATTTTCACTTGTTCCAAACATGATATCCATTTTAATATATATCATACCACGTGATAATCTACTTGCAAAGGAATGCTACAACAAGATTCGTTTGCAAATGCAACAAACTGCTTGTTAATAGTTTTCAAATAGAGTAATCCAGTAAAAACACAAGAACAAGTTTACAACATACTGACGAATAACAGTAATCACACAACGCAACTCCTCAGACTGCCCAAATGTTCCAATAATCCCGCTTCCCTGACGAGTTAGTCCCTCTGAAGGCTGGACAGGTTCATTGACTTTCCATGGTAAAGTGGGTGGAATATCTGATGAAAGGTGAGGAGCTTTGGCATCTAAGAACATCCTCCTCAACACACAAGCAGCATCATCATAATATCTACATAAAAAATTTAAAAAAAAAAAAAATCCTGTAAGTAAAAAGAAAATAAGAGCATTGAGAAACTGTTTAGAGAAAAACAATAGAATGAACAAGCTTCAGCTTCAAACAATCATCTGGCAATACAATATATCAAATAATAAAACAAACTATGACAATCAAATTTATATAAAGTTAAAATAAGACCAATGAGATAATGGAAAAATGTACAAGGAATATATAAATCTGTTTCATCATCATGCTTGTAAAATGGCTTCAACCAAACGGGTAGCTTAACTAACTTGGTGAAATAGCTTTTCACTTTTAACCATCAAAGCCTTGTGGCAAAAACAAATTCGACAATATTGCATTCAGTAGCAAGAATGCATAAAACAAGCATGTGTAGATTGAAAATTATCATTGCAAAAGATGATGTTAATTAGGGGTGTGCATTCAGTGGGTTCGATTATAAACCGAACTGAAGTTATAAAAAAGACCAAATAAAACCGAATTTTTATGGAGAAAACCAAGCCGAAATTTGACTAGAACTGAACATAAATATTACTATTTGGTTCGACTTGGTTTAATCAGTTACATGAATTAATTAATTAATTACCATAAATCATAATTATTACTATAATTTTATCAAATACAATACATTAGAATCAATCACCATAATTTTATGAATTACCATATATAAATTACAATCAATTAACATAACTTTATCAATTACCATAAATTAAAATCAAATAACATAAATTATGATAAATTGTTATAATTCATTACTTTATCCAACTACAATAATTATTATCTATTAAAATCAATTATCTATAACTTTGCAAATTACCAAAAACTAAAAGCAATTACTATAACTTTATAAATTAAAATGAATTATCATAATTTTATTAATTACCATAAATTAAAAATCAACTAACATAAATTAGAATAAATTGTCTCCCAACTTTATCAACTACCATAAATCAAAATGAATTCCCACAAACTAGAATTTCATTTTTGTCTAAAAGTTAGAATCAATCACTATAATAATTATATATATATATATACACACACTAAAACTTTGGTTGGCTTGGTTTATTCGGTTTTCCACCATTACCAACAGAACCCAAACCAAATAAATTGAAGATTTTATACAATTGAACTACCAATTCAGTTTGGTTCGGTCTTTGGTTTCAGTTCGGTTTTGCTCACCCATAATTAATATATCATGTCAAGTCACAGTGAACTTCACCAGGTCCCGTAAATCATATTTGACTTCTCTCCTTTATGTTTTTGCAGCTAGCTTAAGTGAGATAACAATGTACCAACTAGGGAAAACTAGTGGATGCATTTGGCACTTTAGTTAACATTATTAATATATCATATCATATATCATGTCAAGTCACAGTGAGGTTCACCAGGTCCCATAAATCACATTTGATTTCTCTCTTTTATGTTTTTCCAGCTAGCTTAAGTGAGATAACAATGTACCAACTAGAGCAAGCCAGTGGAGGGATTTGGCGCTTTAGTTAATATAGTTAACATATACAGCAGTAGAATATTTTCTTTTATTTTATTCCTTATTTAGATACCTATTAATGTCTTAGATTAAGCGTAATAATTTGTATAATTGATTGATTGATTGATTGTATAGTTGTCTTTCCTTAAATATATTGTAACTATGTATATAAATACCCCTTTGAGGTAAAAGAAAATATAATCTTTCAGCCTAAAATCTCTAATTTGGTATCGGAGCAGTGAAATTTTTTCCGCTGCTATCTCTCTGCCTTTTTTTTTCTTGCTGAAAATCCAGCTGCTTTTTTTTTCCTTTTCATCTATTCTTCTACATCATGGCTGAGAAAATTGACGCTATCATGCCTGACAGCAGGAAATCATCCATGGTGACTGTTCATGAAACTTCCTTTCTACCAATTTCTGTAAAATTGGATGGTACAAATTATCATGTTTGGTCTCAAATTATGGAGATGCATATTGCCGGCAAGAGGAAGCATAGTTATTAAAGGCGCAAGGAGCACTAAGGCGCTAAAGAGTCCTGGAGCCTAGGTGCAAGACGCAGGCACGCGCCTGAGTGACATGAGGCGCAAAACTAAAAAATAATTAAAAAAATTATAAATTTTGTTATTAGACTACTAGCAAGGTGATATAATATTATAAATATTAAAACTCAAAACACATAAGTCATAACAACAACAAAAAAAACACATACATAAAGAAAAAAAAACTTAATTAAGGTTTGATATCCTAAATATAAAGCTCCTAAACTTACTAAACACACAAGAATCTTAAACTTACTAATATTATATTTAACAAGTTCTAACACTTATCAATTATGAATTATCATAGCAAACCACAATTAGCTTTGCGCCTAAATTGTGCTGTTCAAATTATCTTTGTGGAGGCTGAAACAGATGTTTTCTTTGCCCTAACTTTTTTTTTTTTTATTGTTTGTTTTGGAAATAATTAGGTGTGGTAAGACATACTAAGAGTTCTTTTCAATTTATAATCAATGGTTTAGATTTTTCGACACTAAAAACAAAAAAAATACAAATATTAAATTAATGTCACAAAGGCGCACCTCGCCTTAGGCTCAAGGCGCAACAAGGCCTGCGCCTTTGTGACAGCGCCCCGCCTTTGGGATTTCAAAGCGCTGAGGCTGGAGCCTGGTGAGCCTCGGGCGCGCCTTTAACAACTATGGGAGGAAGAAGGGATACATCACTGAAAAGAAGGCTGCACCTGCAGAAAACAATCCAAGCTACGATGAATGGGAGGCTGAGGACACGCTGGTCAAATCTTGGCTTATTAATTCCATGACCGACAGGCTAATGGCACATTTTGTGCAATATGGAACAGCTAAGGAGGTTTGGGATGCAGTCAGGTGGAGCTACCTTGATGTCTCGAATTCTTCTCAAGTATATGAATTGATGAAGAAATCATTCCAATTAAAGCAAAGGAGGTCGTTCTTTGGCAGATTATTACAATGAACTAAATTCCATATTCTTGGAAGTCGATTATCGCAGACCCAATGATATGGAATGCCCAACTGATATTGAGAAATTGAGGAGACAAACTGGTGAGGATCGTGTTTATATATTCCTTGCAGGTCTTGATCACAATCTAGATCAAGTGAGTGCTCGGGTCTTGGCTACTTCTCCTATACCAAGTCTAGAGGAAGCATATTTACAAGTCCATCGTGAGGCACAAAGGCGGACTACTATGGGGTTAGAAGATCACCTTGAAGCTTCGGCAATGGCTATCCAGAAGCACAATATAAAACCAACACTTTTTTGCACTCATTGCAATAGCACCAAACACAATGTAGATGTTTGTTGGAAGCAGCATAGATATTCGAAATAGTTCAAACTAAAGCAAGCTGAAAAGAAGAACAAGAAATCAACCCAAGTTGCTCATAATGACACTCCTTTATCTACTGCTGCTTTTGCTTCTCGGGTTTCTTGTGTATCTCCTCAAGAAGGTAATTTTGGCTCAACCTTTGTTTCAACTAGTTTTAACAACTGGATCATTGATTTAAGGGCCACTGATCATATGACTAATAACCCTTATTTACTTGACATTTTAATGCCTTCTAATGTAAAGTATGTTCAGGTTGCTAACAGGGATCCTATGTCTATGTCCAGGGTTGGGAATATTTCATTTTCCTCTACACTCTCAATGTCTTCGGTCTTACTTGCACCTAGTCTCTCTAATAATCTTCTTTCCATTAGCAAAATTACCAAACGTCTAAATTGTTCTGTAACATTCCATTCTACTCATTGTGTATTTCAGGACAATCTTGAAGATGACGATTGGCACTAGTAAGGAGAGAGGTCTCTACTACTTGGAGAGGACAAGAGAGTTACAATCTGAATCTGACCGTTTTCTTCAAGTAACAAGGGAGCTACCTAATACAAACAAAATTATTCTATGACACTATAGGTTAGGTCATCCATCTTTTTCTTATCTAGAACGTTTGTTTCCTAAATTGTTTCAAAATGTTCCAGTTTCTAGTCTACAGTGTGAACAATGCATTTATGCTAAGAATCATCGTGTACCCTTTAAAATAAGGCTCAATAAAAGTCAAATTCCTTTTATTCGAATTTTTACAGATGTTTGGGGTCCTTTCTCTACTCCCCTACTTTGGGTCATAGATATTTTGTGTCTTTTATTGATGACTGCACTCGTGTGAGTTGGATTTACATGATGAAAACTAAGGATGAAGTAATAAGAATCCTTTCTCAATTTCCAAAAATGATTGTCATATAGACACAGTTTAACACGCAGGTTAAGGTTTTTCATTCTGACAATGGCCGTGAGTTTGTTAATCAAACCCTTACTGAATTTTTAAAGGAAAATGGCATCCTTCACTAGACAACTTGCTCGTATACACCCTAACATAATGGCACTGCATAACGTAAAAATCGTCACATTCTTGAAGTGGCACTTGCTTTATGTTTCACTATGTGTGTTCCTAAAATTTTCTGGGTTGATGCTATCATGACTGTTGTTTTTCTCATCAATCGTAAATATGCTCATGTCATTAACTACCAAAATCATTTGCGTATGTTATCTCAGTTTCACTCTATTCCTTTTGCCTTGAATCTTTGTCCTAAAGTGTTTGGTTATGTCTGTTATGTACATGTTCACTCAAACCAAGGGGATAAACTGGATCATCGTGCTCTTAAATGTGTTTTTCTAGGCTACTCTATCTCTCAAAAGGGCTATAAATGTTACCACCCACCTCCAGGAAAATACTATGTTTCTATAGATGTTCAATTTTGTGAAAGTCAACCTTATTTTTCTAAGGATGTGTCTATAGTTCCTCTTCAGGGGGAGATTCGTAGTATGGAAGAGAAAAAACTGTGGCTTGAAGAAAAGAGATTTTGGATTTTAGGATATCAGGGTGAGGACTCAACTAAGGCTCAGAAGTCTTTAGAGGTTGAGCCTGAACCAACAAAAGGAATGGAAAGACAAGATAACTTGTTTTTCAGAAAACATTATATTAGGAGAAATAAGGATATTGATATAATGCCTCCTCCAATACTCCTCTCAGTGATACTACTATGCCATCGAATGACTCTTCTAAGACAAATCTTGAGGCACATTCTCCTTCACCCTCTTTGATATCCGAAATCCCTATCTTGAATCCTCAGGATGGAGATCAAGTTAGGCAATACCCTCTTCGTGAACAAAAAGCACCTGATAGGTTTAGTTTCTCAAAATCCTCTAATATTGTGTATCATATCGCTGATTTTGTGTCATATCATCGTCTATCAAAGATTAATCTTGCATTTGCTCTACTTGGGAGATGGTCAAGCTTCCTGAGGGTAAAAAGACAATAGGGTGCAAGTGGATGTTTTCTATAAAATACAAATCAGATGGAACTATTGACAGGTATAAAGCTAGATTGGTCGTTAAAGGATACACCCAGACTTATGGAATTGACTATCAAGAGACTTTTGCTCCTGTGGCGAAAATGAATACCGTTCGAGTAATATTATCTCTTGCAGTCAATCTAGATTGGCCATTGAGGCAATTTGATGTGAAGAACGCCTTCCTACATGGTGATCTCTTGGAAGAGGTAATATATGGATTTCCCTCCAGGGTTTACATCAAAAGGAGGTGAAGTATGCAAGTTGAAAAAGGCATTGTATGGGCTGAAACAGTCTCCAAGAGCATGGTTTGGCAGATTGAGTACCTCTATGAAAGGATATGGTTTTAAGCAAGCCATGGCAGATCATACTCTATTTTATAAAAGAGATGGGGATGACATTACCTTGCTTATTGTTTATGTTGATGACATGATAGTCACAGGTAATAATCTTAACAAGATAGATGAGTTTCGGAACTACTTGTCTAAAGAGTTTGAGATGAAGGACTTAGGAGCTCTAAAATATTTCTTGGGCATTGAGGTATCTCGATCTAAGCACAGTCTCTTCCTTTCTCAGCACAAGTATGTATTAGATCTTCTAGCTGAAATTGGGAACTCGGCTTGTCAACCTGTTGATACACCTATTGAGCTAAATCGTGGATTAAGTATATATCCAGATCAAATTCCAACAAAGAGAGATATCAGAGGTTGGTGGGAAAATTGATTTATCTTACTCACACTAGGCCTGATTTGTCTTATGCAGTTAGTGTTGTGGGTCAATTTATGCACAATCCAAGTGATCGACACATAGGTGCACTGACTCATGTTTTAGCTTATCTCAAGTCTTCTCCGGGCAAAGGTATTATGTTCACAAAACATGGTCATCTGGACATTGTGGGTTATACAGATTCTAATTTTGCCGGATCTAAATTGATAGAAAATCTACATCAAGTTATGTTTCATTTGTTAGGTGCAATCTAGTGTCGTGGAGAAGCAAGAAGCAAAATGCGGTGTCCTTGTCTAGTGCAGAAGCTAAATATGGTGCCCTACATCATGCAACTACAGAGCTCTCCTAGCTAAAAATACTTCTTAACAAGCTCAGGTTTGGTTTAGAACAACCTATGACTCTCTACTGTGATAACACAGCTGCTATTGAAATTGCAAATAACCCGGTGCAACATGATCGAACTAAACATGTTGAGCTGGATAGAAACTACATCAAAGATAATTTAGACTCTGGGAAGATAAGGGTTCCTTACATTAAAAGGGCATATCAGTTGGCTGATGTGATGACTCATACGGTCCCTAGTGGCCTATTCTATACGGTTCTATCCAAGTTGGGTATATGTGATATCTATGCACCAATTTGAGGGGGAGAGTTAACATATGCAGTTGTAGAATATTTTCTTTTATTTTATTCCTTATTTAGATACCTATTAATGTCTTAGATTAAGGGTAATAATTTGTATAATTGATTGATTGTATAGTTGTCCTTCCTTAAATACATTGTAACTATGTATATAAATACCCCTTTGAGGTGAATGAAAATATAATCTTTCAACCTAAAATCTCTAATTAATATTGTACTGACAATAACAGAAATAGTGGACCCTGAAACTTTATTCCTTCTTTTGGCTCCTTTTGTTGAGAAATAATTTGATAGGCTACCTTCTCCCATACCGAGTATTCGATTACTTTTTAATAACTCATAAATTTACCCTCCCTAACAGTGCGATGAAAGAAAGTATTACTTGTAAGAATTTTTCACAAAACTCCATCCATTCACATCACACACATATGACCGTCCTTCACAACGCAAGAGGTCAAACCCACACACCTGCAAGCAAATGGGTACAAAATGATAATTATATGATGACAACAACAACAATATAATAATAAATTAGACAAATTAAATAAAAGTTTAGTTAACCTATTATAGAACTTGCTCAAGCATGTACTCGGAAAAAAAAAAAAGTTAAGCAAGATGACACTTATCTCACGTTATTAGAAAGAAATATCGATGATAAACTATCAACTTAAAGGACTTCAGCTACACTGATAAGAATTTAGGTGGCAAAGCCTGTGCCATAGAGATGGCCAACAATAAGAACTGAAGCAGCTATTATTGAGATTTGATCCACTGATCAAACTTTATTCCAAAATATAACGACAAGGGGCATGTGAATTTTTTACAACATGAATAGTTTAGGCAACAACATATGCTCATTGTTCTGGCAAACTTCATTGACTCAAAACAAATACTTTTCCATCTGTCTAAGGTCATTAGTCATTTAATGGAAGTTTATTGTGATCACCAAGGCCAAAGTAGATAAACAAATATAATAGCAGTCTGTACAGACTAACAAACTAAAACAAATAGAATTCAGAATAAATTATATTTTTTTACAGCAGCCACAATCAAGTTAGAAGAACAACAAATTTTCAGAAATCAGAAGAGTACAGCTTATTTATTTCCCAATTTTGATTACTTACAGCTTGCCTAAAAGCAATGCAAACCTCCCTTGCCATTTGTTTCTCATTAGGTGTCAACAACACAGGATACCTCACCTGTCAAATAAAGTAACATTTATACAGTTCATACAATTCAAACAGATTCAAAGTGAATCAGAAGTAGCAATATTAAATTCACCAGTATCACCCCTGACACTTGCTTCATACTTATAATTTCACTGGCTGGATGCTCACATTTTTGTTTACCTTTCAAGTGCTGTTGGCACAACCACTTCATCACCATGGACCCATAATCCAATGTGCTACTTCATCACCATGGACCCATCATCCAAATGCTAGCTAGATTGCTTTGTTTTTAGATTGGAAAAAAATACACTGATTAACCTATTACACTACCAATTAGGATTTCAGTTACATCACTGCGCTTTTTTTTCCCAATAATTCACACACTGGAGCTTTAGTAAAATTTTCCAAAATGCCATTTAAAAGATTTAAAAAAACCAGTGAAAAAGTAAATGTGTGACCTCATGAGAGAAGTCCAAAAAAATCTTCAGGCGGTTAAATGAACACAGCAAGGCCAAATATAAAAATACTGCGATTTGTGATTTTAGGATTTTAGGCATTACCTCCTTGCCATCAGGGTTTCTCATAACAACCCCATCAACAACAGGAGACTTCCTTGCCTCAGCATGTGCATATTCAGGGCCAACTGTATACACCTGTAATCATTTAATGAGATGCCAAGGCAGTCAATTGAGAGACTTAGAAAATAACTAAGCAATTAGTCAAGAATTAAATACCTCATGCAAAGAAAAGCTATACACCCTAAGAAGATATAAAAGCAGTATTTCAGATACAAAATAACTTAAAAAGTCAAAACAATTGAAGATATTGCATATGCCTTATAAACAACAGGCTAAAGCTATTGCAAATGAGACAACTATGAGTTAACACAGTACCCAAAAAACCATCATAGCATAAACATTAAAAGAACTTGCTAATCTGTCAAATGTTGCAATTACCAAGCACACCTACATAGCCCCAAATTCAAATCCTTAATCATCAGCAGTTCTGAGAAAAAAAATTAATACTTTTTCTAAAATATTGTAAACCAACAGAAAAAAATGTCCTCCACAGCAATCATGCTCCAACAGAGCATGCAGACAAGAATATTAAACAGTGAAAGCAGGATCTAATTTCAACCAAAGAAAGAGCTTGAGTTCTACAGAATCTCATTGAGATAAGATTCATGCTGCACATCATGCCTAACTGGAGCAAATTTGAAGAGAACATGTACTAGAAGCAAGATGCCACAAGACTCATAACAGTGAATATTAGTGAAATAAATATATAGAAAAATGGAACAAGAAGTAAACCACAAGCCCACGATTGTGCATTTAAATCTATTATCAAAAATTGGTACAGCAGTAAGGATACTGGCTCTCAGAAAAAATGTCTAGATGAAATTAAATCCAAAAAATAGTAATATCATTGATTTAAAATTTCCCCCAGAAGAATACTATAACTTTTTCAAAGAAAGTCATTCGTTAATTCTAATCCAATAAACTTAACTTCAGGAGGGCTCTCTAAACATGGCATTACAGAAATGAATGCAGTCATCTATTACAAAATCTTAGAGTAAATAAACACAATAGAGGAAGTAAACCAAGCATGAAAACCTTGACATCTGTTCCTCCAGTTGGCATAAATTCTTCATAAATATAAGAGCCTTCACGCCTCACTCTTCTAACCTCTGGGTGGAACTCACTTGATCGGTTTCCAACCTGAAACAGAACCAATCAGTATATGTACTTACTCTTATCAATAATAATAATAATTAAAAAAATACGAGGCATAGCGAAATGTAAGATGCAAATAATTATATATCTGATTTAGAAACATATTTATGCTTTAAAACAGCCATACCACAGTTAGAGGTTAAAAAAATATGAGTGGACTAGTACAACAAGTCCAACACAGTTCAGAGTCTGCATGTTATGTATGTGTCACTTAATTAATAAAAGCAAATTATCTGACACTGAGAGCTCACGTCCCTATATATTGCTAGGGCTCTATCCAGTTTGTGGGCTTGTATAATAAGTCTCGTGTGGGTCACTGTGGGCTTCAGTCTGAGTGTATGTTGTGTGTGTGTTTTACCTAACTTTGAATAAAATAAGAAATAAAGAAAGTGTATACAAATTCAATCTGATATAAATTTCCTAAATTCTTCCATATAAGAATCAACATGGCTTCAAGAATGCGTATATGACATTACATAATTGCACATTGTCATGATAAAAGAGAAACAAAGTAGCCAATATACAAATCATACAAATAATAACGGTCAATAAATAAGAATACCTTCCTAAATAGTTCCTTCATCCCCCCACCTGCTGAGCTGGGGTAGTATATCATGATACTGTGATCATCCCCTTGATAAAAATACGACATGTGAGTCATTATCAAATAGTCCTAATAGAAAACCGAACTTTACTAATCCATGCAAATACTATGCAAAACAAGCACTGTAGCAAAAAGGTTGCAAATTAAGACTCTATGAGCTGTAGGGGTGGTGTAAAAATGATCCTATCAACTATCATGGAGTTGACCTTTAAAACAATATATAAAACGGCATAACTTCATCTATGTCTATATAAATATCATATGTTAATGTGGAAGGTCTACATATTAAAACATAAATATTGGAACATCATCATGATTCATGCTCAATTTTGTATTTAATAGGACAGCAAAATTAAAGCTTGATCAGATTATAAAGCCACAGTACTCTGTAGTCTTTACAGATAGAAGCGAAGGAAATAACTGTGTCTCATAATTATGGAGGACTAAACCTAATATTCATCTTCATACAGCAGCTCTTTAGAAATGGTGATTTTCCATTGTTCATCGAAACAATAATCACATCCAATGTGTGAATAATATTTTCCCAATTCAAAAACAGTAAAAATTCATTATATCTTTTTTTCCTTTTTGCTAATTAGCTTCAAGATCAAGCAAAGAGTAATAAGCATTTCACATCATTGGCTTAAATATTAAAGAGAAGCAGCAAAATGATTTAGAGAGCTTAGTGATACATAAGTTATATGCTCACCGTCTATAGGTTTCTCGACAAATGGCTTCCAAAAACGATTGTTGTGAACCTCAACAAAATCTTCTCCTTCAACAAAATAATCCAGCTCTTGATATGGAAATTCTCTATTGACAAGTGCATATCTTGGAACAGGGATTCCATACCTTTCAAGGCACTTGAAGCATAAAAAAATAAACAAAGAAAGTGAATATTGACTCTCATTCAACTGTCAAATGTCGAAATAATTTCATATAAGAAAGTTTAATTTTGGAGTTAAACTAGTCAGGGAAGAAGTCACTCTTACCTCGTATACCTTCCTTCGGTCATGAAGAAGGTGTTGTGGCTCTAATTCATTCACTAGAAATGGCCTGAATCAAAAACATTGAGCAGTTGACGAAGTGCAAAGTTGCATCATGAAAGCAGATGATGCATAGAAACAAACAGTGTTGCCATCAAATTTATATGAGAAAACACCGCAAATCATAATAATACTTTATTCAATTATCAAACAACTAATCATAGTTGTTAAAGGCGAAAGGTGCACCAAGGCACTAAGGGCTCTTATCACCTAAGATACAAGGCGAGGCGCGCACCTGACAAAAGTAAGGCGCAAAAAATAAAATGAAATAAAGTACACCTAGAACTCATAGCGCAACACATACATAAAATAAAAATCATGATCATAATATTATCACATATGCACTGATTTTATCTAATAATAACAATTTTTAGTGCATAACATATTTGATTTTAACAATAAACATGCAATAAATTGTCCTTCTCCAACCTCCAGTCCTCCACCATTTGCTCAAAATAGAAATTATTAAAGTCGGTTGATAAATTAACTTTACTTTAACTTATCAGTTCATTATACTAGTAAACTTACTGTTTGAAACATGAACAAGAATTGGCTTTCATCCCTGTAAGCCACTGTTCATGATATTCAGCAATAGTAGCAATCTCTATATAGGTATCAATTCAAGAAAAAAAGAAATAAGAAAACCAATCCAGATCAATCAAGCAGCAAAGAAAACCCATACAGATCAATCAAGTAGCAAAGAGCAAAGCTAGAAATCAGAGTATTCACAATCTATCCAAATCTGCAAAAATATAAAATTAGCAAAGTGCACTGTAAAATAAAGCTTAAAAGAAAAAAGAAATTTCACCATTGAGGACTCAAGAAAACAGAAATCTATCTTTTTTATATGGTATTTTGTTACAGATATGAAGTGGGTGGAGTATAGAAAACAAAAATTTCGGCATTGAGAAAGATTGACAAGAAAAAAGAGAGAGAAAAAGAAAAAGAAAAGATTAACAAGAAAAAAGAAGAAGAGAAAAGGAAAAAAGAAAATGAAAGTTAAGAAGTACTTGTTGTTGGAGGAGCTGGAGGCTGGAACAAAAGAGCCGGAGGCTGGACAGAAGAAAAAAGAAGAGAAAAGGAAATGTCCACTCGGGCGCACCTCTAGAGAGCCTCGCCTTAGGCCCAAGACGCACCAAGGCACACACCTTTGTGACATCTCACATCTTTGGCCTTTTTATGCGCTAAGGCTAGCGCCTCATGCACCTTGCATCTCAAGCGTGCCTAACAACTATGCAACTAATTTATAGCTATTAGTGTAAAAAGGAGTTTGTTGGAACTGGATTTTTGGGCAATGACATGATGCACAAGACTCAAGAGGACTGATACCTCAGAAATTTTCAGAAAAAAATAAATAAATAAATAAATAAAAAGTAAGAAAAGGAAAAAAGAAGCTTCTAATTACATTATTACTTATTTAGCTGTCAAACAACTAATGTTGCAAGTATTGCAATAAGGACTCTGTTGGAATTGGGTTGGAGCTCAATAACATGATGCGGATTAAAAAAGAGGAAAAACAGCGTGATGTAGTGGACTGGTAATTTAGCAATCAATATCAAAACAAATTTATGTTGGTATCTATAATAGGCGGTAAACCAGATAGTAGGATATTTGGGAAATTCACAGGTGATTTTTTTTCCCCTTTGGATTGGTTACAGTTAACTGATCATATTAAAAGGATACAAAAATTCTTACTTCCTTAAAGCAGCATATGCCTCTGCCTTCTCGAGGGGATAGCCAGTGGAATAGAAGGCAATCAAACAATCACATATCGGCCAGCTGAAATAAGCAAAACACATTAGCCAAATTGCAGACAATGTACTTTTTTCAAGTTCAGACTCAAATGTTCATATAAAGCCAAATTTTGGATCAAGTCTGTGCAGCAACATTTTTCATTTACTTCGTCCAAAATTCAACAAAGGAGCCCTGAAAACTCTATTGTAAAAGGAAAATTATCACCAAAGGATTAAGCATAAGAAGATGTCTAGTAAATGCTTATAGCTAGAAAACAAGCAAAAGAATTATTGCATTTGCATCAGTTTCGGACATGATTTTAATTACTCAAGTTCCCTCATTCTTGAATAGGCTTATTCTCATTAAATATCATCTCAATCTCATCAGGCAATATAACAACATAATGATATACGAACATCAAGGTTTCCTACTTCTTTTACATTTAGCATAAGTTCCACTTTTTGTTTTATACTTTTCAAATTGTATCACTTTTAGTAGGACAGGTTATAAGAATTTGGCACTGTTTATATGCATTGCTAATCTTCCAGCTCAACCCAGGCCCTACCTTTTCTTGTCTTCTCTTTTCCCTTTCCCTATTCTATTTTGAAATGAAAAGAAAAATAACTGATTATTGATCAAAAAACCATGTTCCTAATTGCAACCGCCAAAACCAATGCTTCACTTGGCCATTATTACCACAGCCATCAAAAGACAACACCTACCAATGAAATACCACTGCCTCTAGCAAGCAATTGCAGCTGCCATTGCAACTGGTGAACATATACAACTCCGATTTCTGCCACTGTTATCATCAATACATTTAAACATCCTGGCTATCATCAGTAAAACACCATTACTACTACTATCAGTGAAACCATATGCCAAAATGTTAAAAAAAATTCAAACCTAAGTATTGTTTGAAAGAAATAAATTTTAAAAGGAAAAAAAAAAAGTCAATTCACTAAGTGCTTCAAAGCTACCACCTTTTCGGGGAATAATAGATCGCCTTTTAATCCATTTACTTTAATAAAAACCATGAGGCAAAATCTATAAACATTTAAACAACCAAAGGACACATTCCAAAGCCTCACCATGTCAATTAAATTGACAAATCAACAAACATTATGATTCACCACTGTAATTCACAGTGATACAAACACGGTTTCAAATATTTAAAAAAAAAAAGAACGAGAAAAAAATTACCTTTCAATTGGATCTTCGGTAATAACTTTGTCCCCAAAATGTACAATCTATATCAAACAGTAACTAACAAAATTAACATTCAACTCAAACTCAATCGACAGCTAAATAAGGAAAAGTAAATATCCCTTCAAATTCCATCTTTAAGACTTAAAAAAACAAAGTTTATGCACCTCAAATTCTCCAAACGCCTGTAATCTCTCAAAAATTTGTGCCATTGGAGCCGATGAGACCTAAAATATAAAACACGTAAAGGGAAAAGAATACATTATTCCGATTCTACAACATTAATATAAACTCTACTTATTTTTCCATCAGAATACATTATTATTATATATATATATAAATAAATGAAAAACAAGCAAAAAAGAAGAGACCTCCAATTCGCATTTCACCTTCTTTTCCATCACGCAGACTCCAACAATAATCTTCTTCTTCTTCTCTCCTCCTCCATCCATATCTCTCTCTCCGTGTATGTATCTATCTCTACTCACTCCACAACCAAAACCAGAGCTGTCGTTGTCCGAGTGAAGGAACAGCTTAAATACCATAAAAAGATAGAAATGAAGGGAAACCACGAAGATATGCGGAGAATGAGGCAGAAGTTTTAAAGAAAAAAAAAAAAAACAACTTTGTTAGAGAAATATATGCAGAAAGTAAGTGTCTGTTTGGATACGAAGAAAAGGGCACTCCGGATTCTGGAATATGCAATTATTGATAAAAATAAAATAAAATAAAATAAAAATTGAATAGGACCTGAAAAAGGTTTCATCTGATCTGGCGATGCTGCTGATGCAAATTGGAAATAACTCGAGGCTTTGGTTTTTTGCAAAAATATGTTGCTAGTCCGTGTCACAACGATGTTGTGTTTTATGATGCTAGTCCGTGCCAAAAATATGTAAAAATTTAATTTTTTTTACTGTAAGGTCCAATAAATAGCGATTTTAGCATATTAAATTTTTATTAATATTAGTAGTCGGTAGTAAAAGAAATTTAAATCAATATTTTTTTAATAAATAAAAATATTAATTAATGTTAAAAAACACACAATTGTGGCAGCCGGGATATATCCTTGTTCAAAGGTTTTTTAATACATAATGAGACAAGCATGGCATAGAAAGCAAGTGGGATTTGAGTGTTTTTGAAGGTCCCACTTTTGGCTTATTTTTATGATCTTATTTATTTTA
>CATIWF010197263.1:0-14041 GCA_949630135.1 Balakata baccata
AGAGTTTGTTCGTTGCACTACATTGGCCGTAGGAATCTGAGGTTGTTGAGATTGAAGAAGCAACTCATATGCAACCAATTGTCCATGCAGATCATGAAAATTAACTGGTTCTGATAGTTGTTGCAGGGCAATAATCAGGGATGGGCCCAGCCATTTTTTAGTGGGATCAAAATTAAATAATAAATTATAAATATAAATATTTTAATAATAAATTTCCGCAATATGCGGTCACCAATTACAATTATTTCCTCCGAGTTATCATATTTTGGTAATACTGTATAACACTTTCATCAGAAATATAATAAAAAATATCATTTTCAATATAAGAAATTAAACAATCATTAAGCCATTTATCTTAAATTCCATTGCACCGTATATGCTTTACAATTTTCATAGCTGAAAATGTTCTTTCAACAGTGGCAGTAGCAAGGTCAATGGAATTGATATATTGCAGCTATAAGAAACTCTTGTAAAAAGTGCATCATTTAATTAACTTGCAGTGTTTGGATCTAAGAAAAGGGGTCGTGGCCAAACGATGGGTAAGGGCCTTATGAAGACATTTGTTGCCTCTGGAAATAAAATGAAGATCATTGTTGATCCATTAATAGGAAGACCTATAAATGGAGAGGAATCTACCAAGCTTTTAAGTCAAATTGGTGTAGTAACTCGATATGTCCTTCCAGTACCCAAAAAGTGGAAAGATGTAGATAAAGAAATTAGTTTGGAGCCAGGCATTGATCACTTAGGCATACGTATGAAAATAATAATAATTTTTTATTACATTTATTTCAATTGCCATGCATTCTAACAATTACTTATACATATGTAGATTCATATGGATGTTAATATGGATGATCTGAGTGTGAGAGGTTGTTTAATGGACAAATTGAAAGGTAGTTTTAGACAAAAGCGTTACAAGTTGCACATGCACTAAAAAAAGTTTGCTACTTTGGAAGAAGCTAAGAATAACATACCATCTTTTTGTCAAGATAAACAAAATTGGGAAGCATTATGTGAGTGTTGGGCAACACCTAAATTCAAGGTATTCATTTCCAATTTTTAGTATTATCTAGAAATTGTACAACTTATTTTTTAAGAGTATAGATTTACAACTTACATTGGAATATTATTCTCTTTTTTTTTAAGCACACAAGTCTTGTAAATGGTGGAAATAGAAAGAAGTTGAGAGCTCTACATATTTCTGGTCAAAAGCCATTTACTATTCGTCGATATGAAATAATGAGTGTTGTAACTAATCCAAAATATTAACTTTGATATGATATTGCATATTTGTGTTCCTTGACTTATTATTTTTTTTATGCTAGTCTCAAAAGGAGCTTAATGGGTAACCTTGTGATAGGATTGAATTATACAGACATACACATTATTCTGATAAAAATGGCTGGTCATCTAAAGCTGCATAAGAAAATTGGGTAATGTTTTAAAACCTTAGAATACCAAGATCATTATTTCTTATTGGACTTGTCAAATGATACTAATTATTTCTGATGTCACTTGCATATGTATAAATAGGATTTAATGAAAGAAAAACAAGTATAAGGAAGAAGGAAACGAGAAAACTTCAGATGAGATAGTCCTTGAAGTCCTTGGCCATGGTTCTAGATACATAAAAGGCCTTGGATATGGTCCAAAACCTCCAAGCAGACGCATTGCATCCAATGATTTGGTTACTCAACTTCAAAAGGAACTTCAAGAGACACAACAAAAGCTACAAACATCAAAATCTGAAGTTAGTGAGCTTAAGACACAAGTGGTTGAATATTCAACTAAAGTAGCTAGTTTAAAAGATAAGCTTAGTCAGCAAGCTGAAAACATCAACAAACTAATGGCAATTATGGTGGCTAATGGAATGAAGCTCTAGAATGAAAAACTTGATGTAAGTACCAAGTAAATTCAGATAACTCAATTATATAGTCTAATGAAACATGAATATGGTAGTTTATTACTTTCAATGGTTTTTGCTCTAGGCAACATTGATGCAAAAGGGTAATGCATGGCATATAAGTCATTTAATTTAGTGTTCATTAGTTGTTTGTGTTTTTCTTTGTTTTGTTTTTTTTTTTATCTTCTTTTTTTTAATAATTTCTCCTATATTTATACTTGTTTGAAGTCGATTACATAATCCTAGAAAAATGCATGGATTAGATTGAAAATTTGTGTAATAAGTTTTCCCTTAGTATAATTGAGATTATTCTTGAATTATAGGATCTCATGGTCATATAATGATTATGTGGGAATAAATTAAATTGCTTTATAGTAATTTCACTTTGAAATATTCTCACAAGTGGTGGTGGCCAAATTTAGCGGGTGTTAAACACTTTTCCCTTCAATCACTAAAGGGGGAAATTCTGAAAATTGACTCCTTGAAAATTAAGGAAAAACATCGAACTTTCTACCTAGTCATGTCTAAGACACTATCTAATGTACGAGGTATTTGGGAGGGACGTAGCTAGTTGTACTACTGCATTAGGATCAAACATGTGATATTATATTGCGCCATTTTTCATTTTTAGGCATTAGTTAATAACTGGGAAATTGACACATGACAGAATATATGATATGCCTTGATGCATGCGTGGGAAAGGAAATGCATGATCTTGTTGCATGTGCTAGCTAGGTTTTTTTTTTGTTTGTTTTTTAACCTTGCGTTGTTATTTAGTAAAACTATTTAGATATCCTCAAATGTGATTAATAAATTTTCATGCCTCTAACTCTATTATTTGTCAGTCAAAACAATTAGGTAAAAATTTTCATAACTGGATAGAAAACTTTAAATGCCAATGCTTAATTCAGAATTCTATTTTTTGAAGTTTAAGGCTAGCTTCTTCAAAGGTATAGCTAATAGTACATGAAAAATCCAGTGATTAAATGCTACTTAATTCTAAAATTTTCATTTATTTGTATTATGTTCCTTTCGGCGCTGGGATATATATACTTTTGGGTGGCTGACTAGCTAGCGGTTGGCTATGGTAATATCCATTTAATTTTCTACAATTTTTTTTTTAAAATGTTTTCTTGTCTTTTCTCCTGTAAATTAATAAGTTTATGTGCTTTTGATTGGTAAATTTTCAGGTATATATAAAATCAAGGATAATGAATTGAAGGTTATATGGACGAGCAAAATTTACAGGTGGAAAGTTTTAATCTATTAGATTTTTAGGATTTCGATGTGGATATTTCATCTCTTTGGAAATTAGATATTCTAAATTTTAGTATTTTATCTAGGCAATTGCTACACATTTTATTATATTTTCAATGTATGTTGAATTAGTGGATTACATATTTTTATTTTTATAAAATGTTTAAGTTTATTATAAATGTATGTTACTTTTATTTTGTGTTATGAAATTTGTGTTGCGATCTACAAATTTATTAGATATAGTTAACGATAAATTTGACACTAGTTATTATAAAAAAAATTGACTAATGTTTGATAAAAGATATTTAATAAATATAACAATTGACAAATATGGTTGTAGGCAATTATTGAAAAATATGACCTCAATTATTGAAAAATATGACAATCAAATTCGTTGTTATATGCAAAGTAATTTAATTATAAATATTTTTGTTAAAAATTGATATCCATATAAATTTTTAATGACCATTGACATGGTTTAATGTGACAAAACTAACGTCATAAAATATAATTATTTAGTGATGAAAAAAATATTTGTAATCACAAATAATTTTTAAGTGAAATTGTTTGTCACTATACTACTTTATATAGTGACTATGAAATATTTTGTCATTGAAAGTTATTAGTTTATGAGAAATTATTGTCACCTTTAATAACCATTTTGTGACAAAATAAATTCATCACTAATACTATATCTATCATGACAAAAATAATCGTCATCCTTCATTTTTTTATGACAATTTATTTTCATAATACTACTTAATTATTAAATGAAAATAACATCATCGTCATACTAAGATTATCCTTTCGTGATAAATATTTTATCATCATTTATACTATTTTATTAGTGACAATTTACAAAATTTGGTGACAAAATATTGATTTAAATATGACAAAGATTGATGTCACAAAAATTGGATATTTTTGTTTAAATGACATATTTCGTCACCAAATTAATAAGTTTTGGTGACGAAACAGTATTACGTCATTGAACACATTAATATGTAATGATGAATATAGTTTAAGATGACCAAATTTTCATACCAAATGCGACGCATTTTGCGTCACAAAAAGTATGAAATTATGGTGACGACAGTACTTATTATCACTGTAGATGGAACATTTAGTGACGAAATCACAATCTGTCAAATATACTTTTTACCACGCACATACAATGACGATCTATGTGGTGACAAAATTTCATCACCAAAGTGTTTTTGTGACAAAAATTGAATTTTATATGGCGATTTTTATCGTCATTTTTTTGTGAAATTTCTTGTAGCGAAACTTGAGAACAACCTTATTTTACAAAATGTTTTCTATGTCCCTGAATTCACTTTCAATTTGATCTCAGATAGTAAATTTACCTCCCAAAATAATTGTTGTCTCTTGTTTACTAATGAGCATTGTGTCATTTATGATTTACATATTTGGAAGAAGATTGGTATAGCTGAGCTTAGTCAAGGCCTCTACACTTTGACAGTCTCTTCACTCAATCATACCACTGTTTCTTCTTCAAATTCTTCTTCACAAATTCACCAACTAAAACCAATAGACCTATGGCACTACCGACTTGGCCATGCACCTTTCAAGCAAAACCAACAATTGCAGCTTATAAATCATACTATTTCTAGTAACCCAATAATAGCCTGTGATATATGTCATTTTGCCAAGCACAAAAGGCTTCCTTTTCCAGATAGTTATAGCAAATCAATTAGTTGTTTTGATCTTGTTTATGTGGATATTTGGGGCCCTACAGAAAATTCTTTGAAAGGTTATAGATACTTTCTTACAATAGTTGGAGGATTTTAGTAGATTTACTTAGCTCTATTTCTTGAAAAATAAAAGTGAGGCTACACAGCAAGTTCAATCCTTTTGTAGAGGAACAGATGCACTAAGGGGGCAATGGAGGCACTTGCCCCAACAAGCCCCCAAAATTTCTTAATATCCCTTTTAATCCTTATAAAAAAATTTTATCTCGCCCCCACTTAACAAAAATAAAAATTACTCTTAGTCTTTAATTAATCTATTTTTAATTAATAATTAATTAATTAATTATTAACTAACAAAAAATATATAGAACAAATGGGAAATGGGACAAAAATTAACAAAAAGTAAAAAACTAAAGTTCAGAAGAAGTTTAGTTATTAGGCGTTTAGTTACTAAATTAATATCTATTTACAAAAAAAAGTCAACTGGGAAATGGGATAAAAATAAATCATTCTTGACAGATTTTTAACCTCTTTAACAAGCTTCCTTCCTCCGCTACATTACCACTACTCCTAGTCTCCAACCACAACGACACAACCTAAAGCAAAAGTTAACAAACGAAGAAGGATGAAAGCAAGGATAGATATAAGGTGGTACTGCTAAGCCAAGCTTCAAAAGAGTAGAAATTAAGTGAAGAAAAAAGAGAAGAAGAAAGAATGAAGAAGGAAAAGAAGAGGGACGGATATAAAATGGTACAGCTAAGCCAAACTTCTTATAATGTGAAATTTTTCAAAAAATTTGGAGGAATTTTATTTAATATAATTAAACAAAAATTAATTGAATTAATTAATAATAGAGTAATTTGAAAAAATTGAAAAAAACAAATAATTTTTTTGGTGAATTGATGTCATGGAATTTGTGGCAATTAATGTAGAACTACATAAGAGAGGATGCCTTAGTAAATTAGTATTCATATTAGCTTTATTTTTAATTGTAAATTACTATTAGTTTCTTAATTTCAACTACTTGCTAAAATACTTGTCTTTTAAGTTATTTTTATAAATTCTAATTGGAATTTTAATGGTAATTAGCCATGGAAATATATTTCAAACGAAAATTAATTGTCAATAATGAATCTTCCAAAGAAGATGTGCAAAATTCCTCTAAGCAAGTTCGTTTAGAAGTTAATTTTAATGACTTTTCTTTGGATCCCGGGTTAAGGAAATAAATTTCAGAATATCATCCTAATGATCGGGACAAAATTTGAAGACATTATTTGCAAAAAGGTCCATGTCAAACTTATGAACATGAATTTTTTCGAAGAAAAATCGGAAATATATATCGACGATTTGTTCCAACTTAGTTTAAGGAGTATAACTATTGGTTGGAATATAGCATAAAGAAAGATTCAGCATTTTATTTATATTGTTATCTATATAAGGCGGACATTAAGCAATCAAGCTGTGATAGTTATGTTATTGAGGGATTTACACACTGGAAAAAAAAAAAAAAAAAAGAAGGAAGAGCCAGGTTTCAAATCCACGCTAGCAATCATAATAGTGTCCATAATGGACATTCAAAAATTATATTTTTTTATATATTTTTTAATTTATTATTATATTAAATTTTTCCCTCTATGAATAAATCCTAGATTCGTCCCTACTTTTGTATCTTTGTACATACTCAATTCAATAAAATGATCAAGTCTATTCATTTTGACAATGGACCAGAGTTTAGTACGCCACAATGTTATATATTGATCATGGAATATTACACCAGATTTCGTGTGTAGAGACTCCCAAACAAAATGAGAATGTAAAACGTAAGCACCAGCACATTCTTAATGTTACCAGAGCACTGAAATTTTTAAGTCATCTCTCAAACTCATACTGGCCTGAATTTGTTTCTCACTCCATACATTTAACCTATTCCATCATATATCCATGTCATTCTAATTCTTTCTTTATATATATATATATATATATATATATATATATATATATTGTCATTCTTGTTAATTCATTTTTTTTACTAAATTATTTTTTCTTTCTTTTTAATATTAGTTATCAAATTTTTTATATATAAAATATAGTTACTTATATTGAACTTCTAATTGATAAATTATTTATACAGTTTACTAATAAATTAAATTATTAAATGATAAAATTAACTTAATTAACTAATAAAATCATATTAGTTTTTTAGTAAATTTGCAACGTGTCTTGCACATGATTATCAGATATTAAACTCGTCATTAATTATCATTTAATTTTTATATAATTTTTTTTTGCTTTATTCAAATAAAATTTCATTTTTTGTTTAGTTATTTAGAATTTCCAAATTATACTAAATTATATTAGAAATTCTTATTTTATTTATTTATAAAAGTACATATTTATCTCAATTCTATCAAATTACTAATTTATATATTAGTAAGACTCGTATATAAAATAGAGATAATAAAAATTATTTTGCTTTTTTTATTAAATGCATGTGGTTTCTTTGTTGGTTGAGTAGTTAAATGCCTTTATTACTGTTATTATTATTATTATTATTATTATTATTATTATTATTATTATTATTGATTCGTGTTCATATTTTTCATTAATTTTTGCAAAAGTAATTACATATAAGAAAATTATAACACACTATAACATTATTCATGGTCCAAACTCCGGATTTGTGTATCTTAGATTTCTACACTAACAAGCCCCGTCCTAAATGCAATTCTTTTATCTGAATAATAACTCCTAATGCGGGTCAAGATAGATGATCCGTTCTAATACCATTTTACTTCTAATTAATGAATTAATAATATTATTCACTAATAAATTAAATTATTAAATGACAAATTAATATAATTAATTAATTCAATCAGATTGATTTTTTAGTAAATTTGCTTGTCCACCCCCCTATTTTTATTTATATATATTCTAGTTTTTTTTATTAACATGTTTTGCACGTAGTTATTAATTATTGAACTTGTTATTAATTACTATTTGATTTCACTAGTACAAAATATATCTTATGTAAAAGTCAGATGTGTCTGTTTTGAAAAAAATAAACACATAAAGTTAATGAGTGATATTTTTATAAATAAAATTATCACTATAAGACTCAGATGCGTCTGTTAAACTGAAAACAAACGCATTAGCTCTATCTGATGCGTTTGTTAGATATTAATAGACGCATCCGCTCCTTTTTTTATTTATTTTATTTTTTATTTTTGGAAGGATATGATACGTCTGCTCTGTTACAAAACAAACACATCGGGCATAAAGGTGTCTGATGCATCTATTCTTCTACAGAATAAACACATCCGCTCTTTTTTTATTTATTTTATATTTTATTTTTTTGTAGAGTCAGATGTATCTGTTTTGTAAGAGAATAGACGCATCATGTCCAAACAAGTGAAACGACACTGTATCACATGTCTGATGCGTCTGTTCTTTTAAAGAACAGACGCATAAGGGTCCTTTATTAAGGACCACCAGCCCTAGATCCAAATTTTTTCTTCCTACTGCTCACCATGTCTTTCTCCTTCTCTTTCTCTCAAAACATTTATTCTTAATTTTTCTCTCTCACAATTTCCACATTGCAAATTTTTTCACTTACAACCTCCATATTCTTCTATTTTTGACGCCATTCAAAGCATTTCTTTTTAATTTTTCCAATTTTTTCTTTGTTGCAACTATTATGGTGTGCCATAATTTTTTTCTTCTTCTCTAACATGTCATTATCAATGTCTTGTCATCACCGTTCATGTCTCATCTCCTTTTTGACGTATGGGTTTGCAATTTAATTTTTTCAATTTTTTCTATGTTGCGATTTTTTAGGTGTGCCATGATTTTTTTTTCTTCTTCTCCAACATGCCATCTGTAGTGTCTTGTCGTTGTTGTTCATATTTTCTCTTTACCATTTGGGTTCGCCATAATGTTTGTTCTCTTTTTTTCTTGTTATTTTACTTAGATGGTTTTTGACATGCTTGATTTTTTTTAAGAGGTGAATATTATGTTGATGCTTAGATATAAATATGAGTATTTTGTTAATATTTGGAGATGATAATTATTTTACCTTCAAAGATTTACTCTTGTATTAAATTTATTTATAGTTAATAAATGTTAATTTTATATCGAAATAAATTTTAGAAATTTTTTATTTTTTTTTTGAAAAATTAACTCAGATATGTCTATTCTTTAGAAAACAGACCTATCTGAGCCACTCAGATATGTCTGTTCTTAAAAAAACAAACACATCTGAGTGACTCATATGCATATGTTTTATAAAAAAACAGGCCAGATACGTTTGTTTTCATCCGAGGGACACTCAAATGCGTCTTCCTCTTATATGTCTATTTATAAATAGACACATTTGATACAAAAAAAAAAAAAACAGATACAAAAGACCATTTTTTGTACTAGTATTTTTATGTGTATTTTTTTATTTTTTATTAATTTGTTTCATTTTATTATGATATTTTATTTATAGTGAGTTATAAAAGTGTATATTTATCTCAAATTATATCAAATTGCCAATTTATCTATTATTAAGAGTGATATATAAAATAGAAGTAGTAAGTGCTTTACAATTTTAATAATAATAAATTATGTATAGTAAATTATGGTGATAAATTTATAAATTTTTTTATTAGAATTTGATTATTTTTCACTTTGAACTTTATTGTTCATCATTATAAATTTGATTATTCATCGTTTTGAACCTGATTGTTCATCACATGTTCATCACTTATAGGTTTAATATTTATATTTTAATGGTACATCATTTTGAACTTAATTGTTCATCGTCTTCAATATGATTGTTCATCATTTTAAACTTGAATGTTCATTGTATGTTCATTATTTATAACACAATTTTATTATTTTTTATTACTTATTAAGTTATTTAATTATTTTATTACTCATTAACATTTAAGTTAATTAATTTAATATATAATAAAATAAATAAAATAATTTGAATAATGGATTGTCAATACTATTCACTAATAATTAAATTATTAAATGACAAATTAACTCAATTAACTAATATAATCAAGTTGGTATGCTTGTACATAATTATTAGATATTTGATTCATCATTAATCATCATTTGATTTTTATATAATTTTTTTATTTTTTTATTAATTTGTTTCATCTTATTATGATATTTTATTCATAGTGAATTATAGAAGTGCATGTTTATCTTAAATTCCTTCAAATTACTAATTTGTTCATTATTAAAGTCGTATATAACACAAATGCAATAAATACTTTACAGTTATTTTGTCTGTATTATTCCCAATCATCACGTGATTTTTAATAATTGAATTCATCATTATTGGATAAATAATAATAATAATTTTGTTGAACAAATTAATTTTAGTTACTTGTAATTATCATGTAATTAAGTCACATTTAATTTAAATACTAATATTTAATTATATTTTATTCTTATATCATAATATATATAAAAAAACTACGTCATATTATCTAACCCATTAATTTTCTTATCTATTATATTTTTTTACCGTGCCTTGGTTTTTAATTAGATTCATCATTATTAAATAAATATTAATAATAATTATTAATACTATTCACTAATAAATCAAATTATTAAATAAAAAAATTAAATCTATTAACTAATACAATTAGGTTGGTTACGTTGTACGTAATTATTAGATGTTGGACTCGTATTATAATTTATATGAAGATTATTCATTTGTTTATTATTAAAAATTATATATAAAATAGAGATAGTAAGTATTTTATGGTCATTTTGTCCATCATCAAATTACTAATTTTTCAATTATTAAAAGTTATATATAAAATAGAGGTAGTAAGTACTTTACAGTTATTTTGTTTGTCTTTCTATTTTTAATCCACATGTGAAGCACGTGATTTTTAATAATTAGACACATCATTATTAAATAAATAAATTATTATTATTATTATTATTATTGTTATTATTATTATTATTAAATAAATAATAATAATAATAATCTTATCCAACAAATTAATTTTACTTACTTTAATTATCATGTAATTAAATCACATTTAATTTAAATATTAATTGTTATTAATTATATTTTATTCTTATAATTTATATAAAATTATATTATATTATACTATGCAAATAAATTTTAAAAACTTAATTCATTTTGTATATGATTAAAATAAATTAATTATTAAATTATATAAAAATTATTAAAAAATTATAATTTCCTAAATAACTTATAATAATTGTATTCAGTATTTTGAAATTTATATTACATGTTACATATATAATTGTAATCTAGTTTACCATTATTGTTATAGTTTGAATGACAATATGCTATTGTTATTTTTTTTACTATGCTTTCATAATATTTTTTTTAATAAATTAATTTTTTATTCTTTTTAAATTTGTATGTCCCCCATATTCTTACTTTTATATATGGTATGATGATATGATATTATGATTTTTCATTAACGTGTCTTATACGTAATTATTAAATATTGAATTCATATTATAACTCATATGAAGATTATTAATTTGTCTATTATTAAGAATTATATATAAAATAGAGGTAGTATATAAGTATTTTACGATCATTTTATATGTCTTCCTATTCCTAATCATCCACATGTGTAATTTTTAATAATAATAATAATAATAATATCGAGTAAATTAATTTTAGTTACTTTTAATTATCATGTAATTAAGTCACATTTAATTTAAAGATTAATGTTTGTTAATTATATTTGATTCTTATATTTTAATATAAAAAAATTATATTTTACTATACATGTAAATTTTAAAAACTTGTTATGTATATGATTAACAAAAATTAATTATTGAATTATATTTCTAATATTTATTTTTGTTCTGATCTTGTAAAACTTCTCCTTTGATCGTTCTCATATTTAATTATAGATATAGATGGAGGTAGAGCCAAGATAAAATATAAGGAGGGGCCAACAATAATCATAGTACAAATGATCCAATATTTATTATATATAATAATAATGATAATAATAATAATAAAAGTTAAATATATTATATAACTCTAAATATATTAAATATTTCTTCTTCAATGTCTGTTGTTTGGATATTATATTAAAAATTGGATTAAATATTATAATTTTATTTATAATTATCATTTATTTGTAATCATAAATTAAAAATAATAATATAAATTTTAAATAATAATATTCACATAACTTAAAAAAATGTTGGACGTTAAATTAAAAATCGGATTAAATGTTGGAGCTTTATTTATAATTATCACTTATTTGTAATTAAAAATAATATTAATTTTCATTAATAGTATTCACGGAATGTAAAAAAAATAATAATGTTGGACACTAATAGTTTTTTATTAATTTATTTTTTTAATATTAGTTATATGATTTTTTTTATATAAAATATAGTTATCTAGTCCTAATAGAACTAAACTTCTAATTAATGAATTCTTAATATTATTTACTAATAAATTCAATTAGTAAATGACAAAATTAACTCAATTAAATAATACAATGAATTTTCAGTAATTTTATTTGTCCCCACCCCTCCTAATATATATATATATATATATATATATATATATATATATATATATATATATATATATATATATATATATAAGATTAAAAAAGAAAAATAAAACACATTTTAACAATCATATTTTGTTTATTTTTTTATAGAAATTAAATAAAAAAATGAAATGAAAACAATAATAAATAACCTCTAAATTATTTAAATTATTTTTTAACTTTTGAATATCTCTCATTTATAATTATTCAGTTTAACATTATATTACATTAAAATTTTAACATTTTTAACATTAAAATTTTGAAAATTAGATTTTATTTAAAAAATAAAATATAAAACATAGAGTTAAAAATAATGACCAACTCATTTGCTTATAAAATATAGAACTAATAATGAATTTTTGAATTTTATTCTCTTATTTATGGAATCATACTAAATATAAAAAAAACATTCCAATTTCATTATATTAACATAACAAAGAGAAATATTGGAATTCTAAAATACCAATATTATGAATAAGATTTCATTTCCTATTCTTTTGATGTACCAAATATGACCTTAGAGAAATCTAAAAATATAATGGCAGTAAAATAAGGAAAGAACACATAAAATCCAAGAAAGTATATATCGTTGACCATTTGAAGCTCATTAGAGTTTTATTCCCTTTAATTTCATAAACGAATTGAAGAAAGAATGAATTTCATTGATGATTTGCATGACACATTTATAGGCAAAATAAATAAAAAAAAATCCTATGAAAAAAGATAAATTAAGATACAAATTTGATATAATGAGATACAAACAAATATGCTACAATATTTGAAAGATATATTACAATCAATTATTTGAATTTTGAGAGATAGATTTATCTCTTACAATTTGAATGAAGATATAGAAAATAGTTTGGAGCTAGCTTTAATTAATTCTAACTTGTAATCGTACTTTTTTTTTGGTAGGAAACTTGTAATCATACTTTTAAATATGTTCTTTAATGAGTGAAATAATTAAGTTTTTGGTAATAATATAGTAGATTTTATTAAATGTATTTTTTTCTAAATTCTCAAAAATAAATGATTGTTTTATATTATATTATTTAGAACTCAAAAAATTAACAAATTCTACAGATTTTTTTTTGGTTGAAATTTTAAACCAATATAATCTCAGAATTTTTTTTTAAGAAAAACAATTACAAATTTAACATCAATTTATAAATCTTCATTTTTTAAATAAGATGTTAAACTTTTAAATTTTTAAATTAGACCGGAACATTTACATCCTTAATAATAACAGTTTTTTTAACCGCTTTAATATAATGAGATTCGTGTTTGAGACCTCCATCCCACGTGCTATATATGTATAAAAACAACTTTTCATATAAAAAATTAAATAGTTTAGGCAGTCAAAATTAGTATGCTCTTAGTAGACAATTATGCGAAATCGAATCTCCCGAGTCCCACCCATTGGCCTTATGTTTGGACTCTATAGTCAATATTGGTCAAGAAGCATTGGCTATCTGAGTGTACCTCCACTCCACATCCATAATATAAACTAATTATTTTACTATTTTTCCAATATTTAAAAGGCGCAACTTGTGAAATATATGTACGAAGATATATGTAAAAGCATGGCCTGTTAACTTCAGAGC
>CATIWF010197264.1:0-11443 GCA_949630135.1 Balakata baccata
TTAGCTCCTTGCAGACATAACCTGCCAAGCATGAAAATGTGCGGAGAGATTCTGCGGAGTATTCGTAAGGATTACAAAGACATATCAAGCTCAGAGTTTTTCTCAAACTCGAGGAGAACTTCAGTAAAGGAAGAATAAGCCGCGGGGGGGGGGGGGGGGGGGAGTGGGTGGTTGGGTTTGGTTGGATGAGATGTAGAAGCCACATTGCATGCTGCGAAGTTAAGCTCGCATCAGAAACAGGAATGGTTAGAAATGAAAGCAAAAGTTTGTGGCTTTGAAGAGATGCAACAAATTCAAGGATAGTTGTGCAGATTCAGGGTAAGATCCAAAAAGGTTTTCATAGTATAATCCAGTATATATAGCTGCTTGATTAAGATTCTACCCATATAGGGGAATCTTTTCAATTAAAATTGTGTTGTATATAGGAATCTGTTTAGTTTGGAGAAGTTTCAATCTTCCATCTGATTCTATGTTTATCACATTTCATCTTTGATTCTTTTTCTTCTTTCATCTTGTGGAGCATCCGCTATATTCAGAATTAAGAAAATCTGTACTTATGCCTATTTAACTTGTATTTATTCTCTCTCTCTCTCTCTCTCTAAGATGTTTTGACCAAATTCAATTGGGAAATTGACACAAAAAAGGCCGAAAAATGCAAAATATCATAAATATCAATCACAAAACTTATTGTCACAATTAGGCCTAACAAAATTATAAAATTAATAAAAGTAAGAAAACTAATGCTTTAATTGTTAGCAACCTTTATTTTAGGCATGTTTAATGAGAAAAGTTTGGGCCTATTTCATTGTTTCCAAAATTGTATGTTTCCTTTTATATACTATATATATAAATTACATTAATGAATGACTTAATTAACAGTCTTTGTCACATAGTTTTATTTCCTTTTTATATATAATTATTTATTTTATTATTATTTAAATATTATATATTTAATTCCACAAAATATTATACTTTTAAAATTATTTAAAAATTATATGAATTACATATTATTGTATATGTAGGTATACATAGCAGTATATAGTATAAGATCAGTAAAAAATTTATAGTTATATTATTAAAAAAATAGTAAATTGATGGGATTAAAAATAATGAAGCTCACAAAATTATGTGTGGTATATGTAGAGTATATGTAAAGTATATGTAGAGTGTATGAATGAAGTTATATTTTTAAAATAACAACAAATTTTAGCAAATATATAATCTTAATTTTATATCTTGGTTATGTGAAGGCTACATGTAAATTATATGCATAAGTGAATAATGATAAAATGTCACAAATATTGTGTTCTTCAATTGGACTCAAATTTGAAATAAAAATAAAACAATTAAGAAGTATATGTGAATTATATATTGTATAAGTTTTACATATTATTATTATTATATGTTAGTTATATGTATGTTATATGTTATTATCAATTTATTATTAAAATGAAGCACATAAATAAAAAACAATTCTCAGATTTGAAAATCCTACAAGCAAAAATTCATACCAAAGTACAAAATATATATAGATTTAAACTTATAACTATGAATGAAAATATGACTCATGATTCCATTATAACCATTCAATTTCAAAGTCATCACCATACAAAGTACAATTTTTTGCCTATCCATCTTGCATCTCCATCTACCATCCTCAAAACATATCGACGCTGTCTTCTTCAGCTGTTTTTACTTCGTAGACCCATGTCTCACAGTGAAATGACATTAAGAGAGGAAATTTTGATTATTTTTGAATACTATATGCATAAGCAAAAATTGAAGAATCCAAAAAAATAAAAAATATTACAATTAAAATTAAAAATCCAATTCTCACATGCAATAAAAAAAAAAAAGAAACGTTGATTGTTTTTAAAGCATTGATAAATCCAAATTTATTCCTTTCAATATATTCTATTTTATACCTTCTTTTAGTATGAAATTTAGTATACATAAAAATTGGTAATTATTTACAATATTATGGAATTTAAAACAGAAATCGCATGTAATATCTATTTTTAGTATTTACTATATATATAATTTATGATATTTATTAAAAATTTAATGTTGCATTCTAAAGGTTCTATAATAAATTTATTGTTTTTGAATTGAAGTTATTTAAATTTATGATAATTTTTAACTCAATAAAAAATAATGATAAAAATTTATACGTGAGTGAAATTCATCCTTAAAAATTGAGATGATTAAAGATTAAGTCAAACTTATGGTCTATTAAATTCAAAGCAAACAAACATTCCAACCAAATATTAATCATGTATTAATATATGTGTTCACTTAATTTAGAGGATTTTATACTATTTATTTATCGTCGTTTGAAAGTTTTTTTTTTTTTCAATTTTGCTGTGGCCGCCTTTAAATTTTCATTAACAATTTGTCTCTTTTCATTTTTACTCATTTTCTTTCTTTTTAAAATATAAAAATTATTGCATATTGATCACATTTTTTTATTTAATTGAAAAAATAATAATTTTTTTTTCATCTTTTAAACATAAATTAATAATTTAATTAACTTGTATGGCCAACAATTATTTTTAAACATATATTTATTTATTTCTAATCATTATTTAATTAAGTTAATTAAGAAAAGAAATATTTAAATTTATATTTAATTGACTTAATTACCAAAATAAATATTGGATAAACCTTAATTACTAGTAAATTTATTTTTAATTAACTTAATTAAAGTTATTTTATTTTAATATTTACTTCCATAACTTCATCCTTTCGTTTTTCTTTACTTCACAAAATCTCGGGATTTAATCCCATAGAGATAATAAATCTTTCACTTCGAAATTCAATAGGATGAAATGAATTACATCTCGATGATATTGAATCGGATCAATGTCATGAATAACAATATCTGAGCTATCAATCGGATCTATTTTTGAATTCGGTATGGATAAACGATCTTTCTATAACTTTTGGCTAGATATTTGGTAAACTTTAAGTTAATCTTTAGTAAATTTTAGGTAAATATTTTTGGTAAACCTTGGGTATTCCTTTGGTAAGTTTTTTGGCAAATATTAGATAAATCTTAGGTAAATTTCAGATAAATCTTGAATAATTCTTGCTAGGTATACCTTGGTAAATCTTGTGTAATTTCAACTTTCATTAATTTTCTAGTTTATATTGAATATAATTTAAGTAAATTTTTGATAAACCATTTGTAACTTCAATTTTCTTTAATTCTATGGTAAATTTTGGGTAAACATTTGATAAAATTTGAGTAATTATCAAGTAAATTTTGGTAAATTTTGAGTAAAACTCTTGTAATTTTAATTTTAATTAATTTGCAGGCACATTAGATAAATCTTGGATATAATTTAAGTAAACTTTAAGTAATTTTTGATAAATTTTTTTATAACTTTAATTTTCATAAATGTTGTGGTAAACTTTAATTGAAGATATTTTCGTAATATTTTTAGGCATGTTGTTATTTTTGAAAAAACTTTCATTCGTTAAATATTTTTGAAAAAAACTTTAAAGAGTAATATTTGTATAAATATGTATCATTTTTTTTGCATTTTTATAAAATTTCCTTTAATTTAAAATATTTTCAAATAAATTTATTTAAAAAAAAATTATGATCGTGTATTAACAATTCATCTCAAATAAAATAATAAATATTTTAAAAATAAAATAAAGAAAATATGCAATTTTATCTAAGCCGAGTAGAAAAACTGAAAAGAAAAAAAAAATGCCTTAAGTCTCAGCACGTGGACAATGAGTCTCACCACGTGGACAATGATCAATGTAAAGCTGGGTAGGCATTGGTATGAAAATCATTTTACTTGATGATTACCCATGATGATGAGGGCATTGATAGTTATTACTAGCACGGTATCGTTTTGTTTTCGTGTAGCGGCTTTCTCAAGATGCTGCATTTTGTGAAGGAAGATATCCAAAACAATACAATTTTGGTCAAGAAGCTAGCGCTACAAGGTCTCGAAGACGTTTTATTTTATGTATAGATATTGATAGTTGTAACCGGCACAATATCATTTTGTTTTTTTTGTAGCGGCTTTCTTAAGATGCTGCGTTTTGTGTAGAAGTACACCTAAAATGATATCACTTTAATCAAAAAGCTGAAAAAAAAGAGTAAAATTGAGAGGATACTATAATAGCTATTATGCCTTCTCCATACACTTTATTATATATATATAGATACGGGATCTTCTACATTTTTAGGAAGTCCCTGTTTTTTGTGTTTTCTTTTTCCATTAGTGTTTGCAAAATTCAATTTCTATTAAATTAAATATAAAATTTGTTGCTAACTTTTCCACTTTATGCCTTGATGCAGCAAAGGAAGAAATGAGCATATTCCTTTTAGAAATTCAATCAAAACTCACTCGCATGTTGCAATATTTTTCATTGACTAAAAGATTGGTGAATGAATACCTAGAGATGTTTTGGCACATTTCTTCAACTCAGAGGTAAATGCTTATTACATTTCAAATTATTGCCATATAGAACTAAAATTAATTGGAACGATTCATTCCAATATTGTAAATTTTTCTACTATTTGGTAAATTTTTTTTCCTATTTAGATCATGCATTATGTTGCACCACCTACTTTTCCCTTGATTTGGTTTGGTTATTATTATTATTAGGTTTAGTTTGCTGTTTGACAAAACTATGAGATCTATGTTAATTAATTTGTTTCTTCTTTTTATTCGACAAAAAAAAAAAAAAGTTCATATGAGAAGGAGACCTTTGCCCATATTTATTGACTTTTGTATTTAAATAGTAGTGGTAATTGAGCACTACTTTTGTCAATAACTTAAGTTTCGGGCTCACGGCTTTGTTTTTTTTAATAAACATTAAGATAAAAAAGGTTTCATTTGATATTACCGTTGAAAGTTATAAAATCAGATTTTAAATTTTTTATTTAATTAATTAATTTTTAAAAATTTATTTTTTTCAAATCTAATTTTGAAAAAAATATCTATTTATCTATTTCTACTAAAAACAGTTTTCAAAATTTAAAAAAATTAAAATTATATTTTTTTTTTCGAAAATCACATTTTCTAAATGCAATGCCAATCATAGGGTAGTATTCTTACAAATTCAAAACCAAGAAGGTGAATGAGCCTTTTCTGTTTTCGTTTTTGCATTTTTTTTTTGTAAGATTTAGTTTAGCTTTTGAATTACTGGTAGATTTATTTACTATCAAGAAGATACCACTGGAGCACCTTTCCTTAGATTTTCATTTGTCCATTAATGGTAAATTAGCTAATGGAAATGGTATTAATTAATTACTGAACCTTTGTGCTTTATTCTTTTCTTTTTTACATGCAGAGTCGTTATATGTTTTAGGTTGAAAACTAGGATTGGTTAAAATCAAAATAAATCAGTGTTTTTGATATATCTTTTTTTCTTTTTTTACTATGATAATTGATTAAAATCACAAGACATTGATAATTAGCCTAAAAATGGTTATTGAATTACATGATTAAGGGAAAATTATATTTGATTTTCCTTTTGATTGTAATTTATTGTCTATATGCCTAATAATTGGTTGGTCTTATTGATATTTTATTTCTAACCCAAAATGGGTTTGCATCTATAAATTTCATAGAATATGTTCATCACTTTTCATAAGTGGGTAAATATGCAGAAAAAATATAATAGAAATCTTATGGCAACTGTATGAGCATCTAACTGACGTTGTTCTTAAAAACTAAGTAAACAATTCCATCTTACCATTTGCCTACAGAAGAATCATCGACCATCATACCTGTACATAAATTAATCATAAACAAATATTTTAACTGTGTATTATATTATTATCTTCAAAGTATTTTAACTGTGTATTATATTATTATCTTCAAAGTATTTTACTTAGATAATTATTGAACAGAAAAGCTCATATTTGTTTAAGTGAAGTGAAGTACAACCCCAAATTCCACCATAGCCATAGAAACCAAAGCCTCTCATCGCACTAGTCACATTTATGTTATGCTCATAAAAAAAATATAATTATTTGGCTATCAGAAAGAAAGAAACAAAATATTATTTTATTACCAATTCAAAACTGGGGGAGGACTTATTCTTCTCAACCCATTTCTTACTCTTATCAAGGATATGAGTAACATTACAGGTATTTTTAGATGTGATAGGAAAAATAGAATGTTTTTCTTTTGTTTTTTCTATATTGTTTTGACTAATGGAACTTAGAAGTTTATCTAAGTATTCTTTCTGAATCTAAGGATTATTTATGTATTTTTCAACATCTAAAAAGAATTCTTGTTCTTTTGTGATAACATTTATTTGTTTTTTAAGTTCCCCATTTGAAAAACTAGATGAACTAGTAACTAATTCATTTATATGTAAGGATTTCTTATCTTCAGAATCAGAAGATTCTATTAGTAAATTGGAGGTTTTAGACATGGTTTCTTCATCTAGTTGGAGTTCATGTAATTTTCTATTTATCTTATAGAATGTAGAAGTGTGACACTTTTTATCACATTTGTAACAAATAATATCTTTATACTTGCTACTAGACTCTAGTTTCTTGCAATTTTGTTTTCTAAATTTTTTGTAATGATGTTTCTTGTAAAACTCATCACAGGATTTGAAAGATTTCTTTCCTTTGTAGATTTTGGAACCTTTTATATTTGTACTATCACGAGATCTATTTTTATAGTTTCTTGTGCAAGAGGATGATTTGCAGGTATTGATATCAATATGTTAACAAAAAGAACCTAACTCTTATTTAGTTCGTTTTAATTCCCATTTGAGGTGTTTTTGAAGTTTTAAGTCTTATCAGATTTTGAGACTCTCTTGTTGGATGAAACTAATCAATTCGCTATAAGTGAAATCATTATAGGGTATGCTTTGTTGCCCTGAGGATTCCGTAATTTTATTCCTAATTTTTTCACCTAAAAGGGTTAGTAAACTTGTAAGAAATTTTTCTTTCCAGAATGGTTGATTGGAATCTTCCCTAAACATAACTCTAGTTATAAATGTATTTTTGTACCATTGGAAATTACTAATTTTTTTGCACCTAAGGTTTGAAAGAAGTTCGGTATTTTTATCTTAAATGAGAAGGATCACCTACGAAGTGTAAGGAAATAGTACGGATTAATGTTGCTACTGTATCCTGGTGAGGATTCCCTTGTTCATCTAAGATGAGCGTTCCTTTTTTGTCTACTTTAATGGCATTTAGGATATCTTGTTGATGTTGTGAGCTGAGATAATAATCTCACAATCCTTTAAGCTGGCCAGAAAATCCAGCTATAAGAAGCTCAAGAATGGTTTTATCTTCGGTTCCTATTTGGATTTTATAAGCATTAACAGTCATAGTCATTTATTGCAAAAGACTAAAAATACCATATTCAGTAATTTCATCTATGTTCCAATCATAGACAGAAGAGACATTGAAACAAGATTGAGCTATTGGTTTTACTGTCTCTATATCTGGTACGAGAATTATTCATAGAGATTGTTGGACTTGTAAGGATTGTCTCCAAGTTAGCCTGTTGATTATAGGTGTGGGTTCCTGAAATTGTATTAAGGCATCACTATCATCGGAATCCTGATTTATAACATTTATTCTCGAAATTGGAGTTTCTGAGGCAATTTGGTTGGAATCTGGAGGCTGGTTAGAACTACTAGTATTTGGACCAATTTTAGTTAATTAATCCTAGATGGCTTTAAGAAACTCAATTTTGTTATCCTGGAGATTTTTGAAACTATTTTTGGACACTTGAAAAGGTTTAAAAATGAGATTTTTTTACTTTTAAATCAGCGTGAGAGATTTGGAAATATAAAGAAATTACAGGTTGTTTCTCTAGATGTTTTTCTATACGATCAAGTTATTTTCCTAAGGTATTCAGATGAGCATTTGAAAAGTTATTTTGAATAATGATATTTTTTATGTTGATCTTGTCATCACTATCTGGATTTTTAAGAGGAGCGACATTTACAATTTGATCACTAAAAGAGATTTTTATACCTTAAAAAGGTGGATGCATAAACTGAATTTTTCTAGAATCTGTAATGGTTTCCCATTCATGAGTTTTGTTCCAAATAATAACTGAATTAGCAGATTTAAAAGGAAAGTCTATAGAGTTTTGGAAAGTATAACGTTCAAACCAATCGAAAAACAAAATATGAATTTTATTTTCACAAACAAATTCATAAAATTGTTTTTGAATCTTTTTCCTGGTATTTGAAAAATTTTTAAAAAAACCAATTTCTTTTTTCATGATTATGCTCAACATAAAAATCATCGTGCCAAAATTTTTTATCAACCTAAAAATCTTTTTCAATGACATTTTATTCTTAGACTAGGTTTTTAGTGATAGCTGAAAAAGTTGGGCTAGTTGGCTCTTATTCTTGTTTAGGTTTTTTGTCCTGATCAGATCGGGTATTTTGGACTTGAATCGAATAACTCTCTTTCCTTAGGTTGATATAAACAAGTCTACATATTTATGAGATATAATCTACATTTCGTAGGACAGTATTGGTAGGTATATCAGACGTGAAATGTCTAGGTATATATGGTATATTAATAACTGAAGGGAGTTGTAAAATTTTTCCTAAGTCCAAAGTTTCTAAAGCAAAGAAATCATCATAGTATCTACTACTAGTATATTTTCTGTCAAAAGAGAGCCTAACTCTCCCATCATGGTATTTGATTATCTATTTTAACTGGGTATTGGGCTTAGGCTGGGTGATTCCTTCTAGGATTCATTCTTTATAAAGAGATATTTTTTCCTATTAGATACTTCTAGGTGTTACTGCATTAGCTTTGGTGATGTCTATTTGTAATAGAAGTTTCACCTTTTTTACTATGGAATCTAGCACACGTGTCAAAAGCAGATATCATTACTTTATAATAGATTTTAAAAATTAAGGCAACAAGTATTGACCCGTCAAGCATATGATAATTATGAGTTTTGATTTGTAAAACTAGGGATTTTAAAATATTTTTATCATTTAAAGAAACAGAAAAAATTGGATAACAATTGAAAGAAATATGACATATGCATAGACTGAAGTTAACATAACTTAGTAAGGAATCTTCAAAGTTTATAAATCCAGTATCTCTAAGAACTGCAAAAATAAAAGTATTTAAGTTTCCTTAGTTAGAGGTTTAATACCTATTTGGACTAATCCTATATGAATATATTTGTATTTTCTATATATGTGCTTTTTCAAGAAATTTTTACTAAGTAACTAGATAGTCTCAAAAGATCGGAATAATTGTATGTTTCGTTTTTCAATTTTAACAGTACCTAAAAAGACAAAATATTTGTCTTTTGGGTGTATTGGTAACAACCTTTGTATATATATATAATTGGATTATATTTCATTCTTATTACTATTAATTTATGTTTTATATGTGATATGTGCCCTCTTTATATGCTAATTAATTTTTAATCAAAGTATGAAAAAAGTAAATAGAAGACCACTTTACATCAAAATTTATGAAATTTATTATTGAGAGAAACTATTTAATTTGGCTTAAATCATTATTATTATTATTATTATTATTTGGATATCGATTGTTCAATGTATGCAGTTTTGAGACTGAATGCAATGTATTGATTAGAAATCTAGTGCATTAGTGATCAAAATAGAAGTCTCACAAGCGTGTGAGTAGATATGAAGACCAACGATAAATAAAGGTAAATGGTCTCAACAAGTTTGTAAAGAATTAAATTGGAGAGTTAAAAAAATTGACTAATAGTTGTAATTAATTATAATAAAATTACTTTAATTTATATAAAACATGTATATGGCATGCAACTTTATCCTCCTTTAACCTTGGTTATAGAATATTATGTTGCTAAAATTTTTTTATTTAAACTCAATTCTAGAAACCAAAAGAAATCTTTTCATCTGCTTTTTAATACAAGTGAAATAGAGTTTTAAAAAAAAAAAACAAGTGAAAGAGAAAAAATAAAATAAAATCAAGCAATATGGTAAGTTGGAGTGCAGGTAATGTACCAACATGTAGTGCAAAAATCCATGTGTCCCAATTTCAGTTTGCAAAGCTCAATGGTGTTCCCGTCAGATTGAAACTCGCTCTCGAAGTCCAACAATGAAAATGGAAACGGTAAATTTGAAAAAAGAATTAAGCGGAAAGGAATCTAAGTCGAGAAAAAAGAACGACGTTATTTGAGAAAAATTTTTTTTAAATGAACGGTTTGATGTAACTTATCATAAATTAGTGGGCTGAGCCTTGTGAACTGGAATAAGAGCCCACCAAGCTCATCATGCTTGTAGATCATTCAACATTATATTGCTTTTTTAAGTCCTTATCGAGATTACCAGAAGAATGAAGACTTTAAGACAATCTACCTTCTTCCTTCCTTATCTTTATATATAAATGCAGTTCCTCATCTTATTCTCCACATATCAATAAGCGAACCTTTTAGCTAAAAATTCTTATCCACAACCTCACTAAGAAACAAGAATGTCGACTCTTATCGATGACTTCTATGTTTCAATGATGAGCAATTTGTTGGCAGTGTAAACATTATTTATATTGAGTATAGCTCTAGGTATCGGTCAAAATTATAGATTTCAATAATTTTTAATTTTACCGAAACATGCAATCAAATATTACATGACATAAAAACACACTTTTTCATGTTAATTTTGAACATTTATCCATAACTTTTAACAAAACATATTTTGCAATTTTTATGGATAAAATCCATTTTTCCAGGATCATCCCATAATTTAAAGAATAAAATGGAAAATAAAAAGATTAAGACAAACATTTTATTATCGAATTCACCAAGTTGCAAACCAAGCAAAAAGACCAAAACTTTATTTGCATTGATAATACTCCTTTGCTAGTCCTAGATGTATGATCAAAAATTTTTTTCTTCTGGCAAATTTATAAGCTACTAACACTTTAGGAGATTTTTCTCAATATTTTCTTTCAATTGCTCATACCATATGAGAGAGAGAAAATTTTTAAGAACAAAAACGATTTTTTGCTTAGAGAAAATGAAGAATCAGACGAAGGAGAATTAAGAAGAAGAAGAAGAAAAATTAAGAAGATTTTCTTAATCTTTTGCCTAAGAACAGAAGATGGCCTAAAGGCCAACATAAAATTCAAATTCATTCAATGAGGTTAGCGGGGCAGTCGAAAAAAATTTTTTTGACTTTTTTTTTTAATTTTTGATCTATGATATAATGATGGTGCAATAATTTTATAGCTCATTTTCTAGTTGTCATCATTAATCATAAAATCAATATTTTCTTCTATTCTCTTAACCATGATAATTACTTTAATATACTAATATGGTTAATTTAATTAACAACTTAATTAAATTATTATAATTTTAATTAACACTTTAATTAAAATTATAAATGAAAGAAATAGTTAAAATTAATCAACCTTAATTTTAACTCAAAAATATATGTGATCATTTTTAATTTAATTCTCAATTAAATTACT
>CATIWF010197271.1:0-10799 GCA_949630135.1 Balakata baccata
TGCGCCTACTTCATACCCGTATCCTGCCAGTTCGGGAAATGAGGTTTGGGCTATATTTATCGAAGTTGTTTATTAAAAAGAAAATGAACATGACAGGTATGATTTATGGTAAGAGGTTAATGGCATGAATAATGGTAAAAATGTTAAGGCATATAATATAAAATGAACACAAACATTGTATACATGTTATACAGCATTTCTATAGCTTTCATAAACATGATATAATATTCATAATGCCATGATACATAATGCCATGACATGATATATGTTATGCTTATTATATGTTTGCATGGAAAAATCCCAATGCCTATATGTACCACTAAGGTAGAGATAGCTTAGAGTTAATTTTTTTTCATACAAGTCAAGGAGATTGTAGATAGCAAAATTGAAGGAAAAGAAGTCTACTAGAGCCCATATCAAGAAAAGACATTTGAGATCCGATTTGTGGGTCTAGCTTATCATGTTTTGTATTTTGTATATCTAGGCATATGGGTACTGTAGAAACAACTTTTATATGACATATATTAGATATATGCATTATATACATGAATGGGACCTAAGCCCATAACTATATATGATGTGAAAAAAAATATATAGTAACCTAGAATATGAACAATCAGTAATAGGACAAGATAACAAAAATAGTGGCATTCTATCTATATAATGAGATTGTTCCTATTATCGGGTGAAATAATAGGCATAGTCCTGTTATATAGGTAGGGCATCACAATGGATATACATTCTACACTAAACGTCAAGATGACAAAAGCACAATGCAAAATAGCAAAGATAGCTTCATCAAGAGAATTTGCTAGTGTTAAAGATAATAGTCCAATTGATGCAACTATGTCATTTATGGTGTAATTGAAGATATTTAGGAGCTAGACTATAATAAATTCAATGTTCCTCTTTTATATGTGGATTGAAAATTGACGCGATGTTCGAGTGGATGAGCTAGGATTCACATTGGTTGATCTTAATTGGTTGGGTTATGAAGATGATCCATTTGTTCTCACTTCACAGGCTAAACAAGTATTTTACATTATTGATCTAGGTGATAGTAAATGGTCTATTGTTGTTCAAGGCAAGAGGCGTATTGTTAGTATTAATGATGTAGTTGATGAGAAAGAGTATGATCAATTTGATGAGATTCTCCCATTTTCTATTGTTGAACCCATGCTAGTTGGGGAAGCAATTTTGGATATAATTTACATGCATGCTAATCATACTAAAGGTTTATGGATCAAAAATCGACAATGATACAAACGTATATATGATATGTTTCTTAAATTTGTATTATGTTTGATATAGTTTACAAAGATATTACCTACTATTTATTATTGTTTCTTAAATATTACTCTTCTTATTTCTCATTCAAATGACATGATTTTATGATGGATTATACTAAAATGTTTCTATACTATGCTTATGTTGTAGTAAATAATGTCTAAAAAACAGAAGCCACAAAAGAACATAGTAAGAAGAAGACTAGGGGAGCAGCAAAATGTAAGAAATTGCAGAAGACTGGAGATGAGCACAGGACTATAGAGTTTGATGATCCGGGAAACCCAGTTGATGGGAATGCCCCGATATTCAGATCCTAAGTTGGAATGGTAGCATGGACACATGCAAAGATAACAATAAAAACCTAGAATCATATGGATAAGAGTCTTAAGGATATGATATGGGAAGATATTAGAGTTAGTTTCCTTTTAAATTATTAACATGATATAAATGATTATTTTTTTATTGAAACTAATGGATCTTGAATTTTTTTTTTTTTTTTTTACAAATATGATACAATATTGAGAATACTATAAAAAAGAAAAATTATGAATTGAAAAATGCGGGAAGGCGATGGAGGGACTTCAAACACCACTTGTATAAAAAGTACATAATAAATAATCTTGGGAAGAACACACCAATGGAGGTATATAAGTATGTCACTACTGAGGATTGGGAATTATAACACCCTCGACTTTTCTACATGCATTATTATGCGCATTCCATTCGGACATATTCATTTTATATATGTCATTCACATTAAACACATGTATACATAGGGATTTTAGCTAGAACATGCTCACGAGATAGACTTATCACGTGTCGGTCTATTTTGATGGTACTAAGTTGACTTGTCTAGTTATAATTTAAATAAGGATTATAAACTATTATAAATAAATGGAATAAAATGATTAAATTGAAATAAATGAAATTTGGCATAGTTAAAGTAGTTAAATTAGACAATTTGACTAAATAGTTTTTTTTTTTTTTGGCATTAACTAGGTATATGTAAAAAAGTAGAGATGATAATAATAATAATAATAATAATAATAATAATAATAATAATAATTAATTAAATCAAAAAAGAAAAATAAAAAGAAAAATGGGACAGCTTAGGTCGGTTTTGGGGCTGCTACCTTATCTTCCAGATATTGTTCCTTCTTCTTCCCTTATCTCTTCTTCATTCTTTCTCTTAATTTTTTCCAGCAACAAGACCAGGAAAAAGAATATCTGAAGGTTAGTTTATCATCATGAACTGCTTGTTTTAATTTATGATTAATATAATATGATTTAGAAGGTATAAACTATTTGCTTTCCATGGGTAAGCTACTTAATTTCTGTTTTCATGGCAGCAATTTAGGATCCCATTTTGTTTATGTTAAAGACTGATTTGGAAGAGACTCCAAACATAAAATTTGTAGTTTTGTGTCTTAGGTTTATGGTTATATAAATATTTTTGCATGATTTGGTGTTTGTGGAAATATATGGGCATGTGATTGAGACTAGTTTGGTTATGGAACCTAGCTGAATCACTTGCTGTTTTGATTATTTTTTGATTTGATAAACTCGGTAATTGAGAAAACTCAAAACATGAAAGCTGTAGATATCTATTTATCTATTGTATACTAAATTTTAGGACCAGATTATGGGTGGATGTTGAGTTATGGGCAAGAGAGTCATGTCTATTTCATATTTAAGCTGCCTGCTTAGTGTCCTGTATAGGTCAAGTTAGTTGTTTTTTCCCATTTTGTGTCCCTTGTAGATATTATCTGTAAATGGTAAAAACATGAAAGTTATAGGTATATGTATTAGCTAAAATTTGGCAAAAGCCACCTCAATATGTTATGTATTTTATGAGTTATGGCCTTTATAAATCAGAGTGGTCTGGATGCCAACCACCTGTTTTTGACCGATCACAAGTACCCCACCATTTGAGGACTTTAGAGGTAGAATAGATGAAAGTTGTCGAATAAAAAATGTTCCATTCTAACATATCTATGTTTATAAAAAGTTTCATAAAAATATAACTTACACATTATGAGATATGAGGAAGCAAAATTGGTGGCCCAAAACTGCCTAAGGGCAGAAACAAGGCAGAAAACAGAACGTTAATATAAATTGCAAAAAATTCTACAATGGTTAAATTGTTCTAAAATTTATATATGTTATAGCGCTACATGTTAACTTTAATTAGAAATAAGAATCATACAAATTTGACTAGTATAGAAAAAGTTACAAGCTACTTAACACATGAAGGTCACACTACCATAATACCAAACCCAAGTTAGTGGTCCATATTATGCATATTTCAATTTGTTTAAGTTTCACTAAGTTTATTTAGTTACCAATTGACCAAGTATACATTTAATTAGGCTCACATAATATTAGAGACCCCAAGGAAGTGAAAGACAATAAGTTAGAGACTCAATATCAAAAGAAAAGGTGAGTTTAATTATCAAATGATTTCTTTGGTATGTGTGATTATTGTGTGCTACGTGCTATGTGACCTAACTTGCTTTTATTTGAATTACATGATTGATACGATATGGCCAATGAGATTATATTGAATGTAAATGTAATGATTAAGCAATGATTGTTGCAAATGCATATACATATGGATTTAAAAGGCGTTGAACTAGCTAAATGGCATTGTAAAGCAAAATAAGAGGCATATGGCCCAAACAAATGTTCAAAAGAAGGCCTATAGCCTAACAAATGTGCAAATGTTACAAATGATCAAGCTAGCTAGCAAATGCAAATGTTCACATGGAAACCCGAGATAGTGTCTATTTAGCCTAGTCACAACAAAAAGAAAATGATATAAGTATAAGCATAAGCAAATGAAATATTTACATGATTTAATATCATTTATATTCATATAATATTGATAAATAGAATGATATGTAAAATGTGTATGAATTGTGATTATTACTTGTAATTGTGATTGGCTTGGTACTTTAGAAAGCTTTTGATAATTATTCTCATTGAGTTGCAACTCATCAAATTGTATCATTTTTTAGGAAGAGTCGAGTAATTAGCTCATTTTGAAGGTGCATACTATATAGAAGACATGGATCATAGGTCACTAGCCGAGCCTCACTAATCTCTCCCCTTGTATTTCACATATGTATAGGGACATGTCTTTTATGTTTTGGAATGTATATCTATATACGTATAATATAGTCAATACACAGTGATGTGATATATATATTATGTATATAGTTAAGCTGTTATACTTTGCTGAATTGCTAAATGCTACAAAGTGAATTGTTATATGATTCCACACAAAAAATTATCCCTCATTATAAATAGGATATTATCTTATTATATGCAATACATAATAACATGGTATAAGTATAAGTGATATCCATAGGTATAAGGTGTTACAGGAATAGTTTCAGTTGTCACATCAAGGAGAAGAATATGAGGTACTAATTTTTTTTTTCATTTGAGCTTTAAAGTTATAGTTTATTCGATTTCATGGTACTTCCTTATATATATTTATTCAAATCTAATATTACTAACTTCTATTTTTTATTTATGTTTTTGCTAACAGCAAATAAGAGACAAAAATAAGTCAAAGGCAGCCAAGACCAAGCATCCACATTACTTGGGTTGCTCCGGCTACTTTGGTAGAAGGACCTAGTGGATGGTTGAGGATCCTATCTCTTCTTTATCTTCATCATCCTTGATGGTCTCTGATGTCAGCTCAATATATGATAGGATTCTGGACTGGATTAGAGCCAGAACAAAAAAGACCGAGCAAGAAAATTACATACTTCCAGTCGAAGAGACTAAAGAGGTGGCGCAGAAAGTGGTGTGTATAACTTACTAAGCAAACTTAAATTGCAAACACATTGATTTATTTGAGATTGGTTTTTGATTTTAACAATTGGTGAATAAGAGGCATTAAGAGAGGAAGTAGCTTAGGGTATTTGGGTACCAGATAGGCTTGATGACATATTGACCCATCCGCTTGGCAGACCCGAGCATTCAGGCTATATTGGTGGTGTTGGTAGTGCAATGACCATCAAGACATTTTTTGGTAAACAAGGCTCTAAGAAACAATCTTCCTCCGTATCAGTAGATGCCATCAAGGATGAAATGATGGCCTAATTCAAGGCTAAATTTGCAGTTCAGCAAGCAATGTTACAGCACTAGATATCTCAACTTCAAAGTATGTTGTAGTAAGGGACAAGAAAGTCCTCGAGATAGAGCTTGAGATAGGTCATTCATATGGTCACTCCAAGCAGAGTAACTTCCACTCTACTGACCCATTTGATCTAATAGTAGAAATACAATTTAAAGTTTTGCTCTAATTATCACCATTAACACTTAAATTTCAATACACACTCACACTTACAATTACACTTACAGAGTAATAGTGTGAGTTGTTAATGTTGGGTTTTGATAATTTTATAGACAGATACACTGTGTTGGCTTGCTATTGAATGTAACAGTGCTAAGGTGATTGTAGTGAGGGGTATGGCTGATCAATTGCTAGTTGGTACTTTACTTCATAGCAGACCATTAGAGCCTAGTCACATGAAGGTATCTATTGATTTCCCATATCCTAAGTACAAACAAGATCAACTCCCCGCTCCTACAAATGAAGTTTAAAAAATTAGGCTGGCATATGGAAGTTTTGTTGCATGGCCACGAGATCTTGTGATCTTTGGAGAGGTAACAACTCTTCATATCATTTAATTTGATGATACAAATACTATTAATATTACCTCTTCATTTTCATTTATTATTAACAGTAATATTATAATATATTATTAATACTAATATATTATTAATTAATAGGAAAAGAAATCTCAATTATCAAAGAAGGCGCCAATGAATATAGATAATAACAGATTATCAAAAGAATCAGCTACAATAAAATGTGTGCTTTTGGTTAGTAAGCAAATTTTGACAAGTTTGAGCAGTTATATGCTCTACATGCATAACTTTGTTGCCAAATTTGGAGCTGGATACATGTTTGAAGTTTCTCCTCCATCCAAATTATTTCGGCATCCACTAAATACTATGCATGACATAGTGATCGGTTTGGAAGATATCGCTTAACTCCTCTCCACGGATTTGCTCAAAATCTCGGTCATTTGCATATTTATGATGTAAGTTAATACTATATATTTTTATTATTAGTAAGATTGAACTGCTATATTCAAATGTAGTATTGACTTAGGTCGCTTTTGTGATATGTGCATATAGGTACCTTCATAAATTATGTGTTCAATTGTCTGCATCCATCGGATTCATTTGTCCTTATATGCTAAGTTTGATAAATACCGATGAGACTGAGAAGGTGCAGACTTACCTAGTAGATGTCATGTTGGCACAAAAGGAGAATAGATTCATTCTAGTCCCTTACATTAAAAAGTAAAATAACATTTGCATTCATCTATTTTTGCTTAACTTTTTATTCTTACATTCTTATAAATTTAAATATATATGTATTCTATAGTGCATACTAGATGTTGATCATCTTCTGTTGTGAACAATCTAAGGTATTTTTCATGGATCCTCTTGTAAAGCCGACAGAGCCATAGGTGTGAAAAAACCTATTAACCTGTAAGTTATATTATAACTAATAGTTTTATATTTTTTATTCAATTTTCAATATATTTCATACATGCTTTTATATAAAATAATTTTCAGAGTATATAGATTGTATCATCTATAAGGTGGGAAAGGTTTAACCAATATGCTAAGTTGGAATCTCATTACGGTGGGTATTTCATTATTTCTATTTCTAGTATAGGTTTGATTACCTTTTTTTTTTTTTACATTTTAACTATATAATACTTTATTTGTTTTTCCTGTGTCCAAAACAAAAAGGAAATACTGAATATAGATACTACATAATGAGGTATATGTATGAAATCTTGACTTAGCATAGCATGGAGATTACATTCCATAAGGTATATTAGTTCTAATATTAGCTCTGCAATTTAATTTAGTTAAAGTATGATAACTAACTAACTATTGTAATTCTATGTTTTCCTATTTGTATTTGTTTGTAGGCTTTTAAAGGCGAATCATATAGTCATGAGAACATAGATGAAATTCGACAAATATGGTCAGATTTCTTTTTAAGTGATTGTATATTAATTTGTAATCTCTTAGATGGTGCAAGAATATTAATTGAGTATTTATTAATTATTTTTGAAATTTGGATCATATTGAGGTCTTATGAATTTTGTGGCTTCTGAACTTAATATTTTGAATAATATTGCAAAAAGCCTATTGCGGCCTGTGCGTTGTAATTATAGGATGCATGTAAATATTTGAAGTTTTATAGGTTTTTTATATGGAAAATGTTAGAGATGTGCCCAAAAGGCAATTGCCTCTAGCACTTAGTGTACATATTCATAAAGGCATTCTTTCATTATATTAGTATTCATTTGCATATGAATTGATATAGATCTTAAACTGATTAATGAAGTCCATGATATGAAACATAGCATGAAGAAAATCATGATGGGATCATGATAATGAGATTCTTATCATGTGTAATTATGTTAGTATCTAAATTATCCCTAATCATAGGATTAACAATATGGGACATTATTGATCCAGATAGACTAGCACATGTTATACTCCTTGATTGGATCAAGCAGTAGATCTCATAAGCTGTGACCATGAGATATTCAAAGTTAATATATGGATGCTTGCTAAGAGTAGTCAAGTACATTGGATGACCTACTACAAGACGATCATATGGATTATCTATTCATATGTCAATGATAGTCTCATCATAGCAAAGGGACAAGTATCCTTAGACTTGAGGTACTCAAGGATCTTGGATATTGATTGTGTGCTTTGACTCCATTCCTTGTTGCTTATAGAGGTCGCTCATAGGGTCGTTATTAGGTACAGCTTAAGGTATTCGAAGGTAATTGGGTAGCCAACAGAGGATTCACCGCTCCTAATAGAGAAAGAGTATACCCATGGCCTTTTATCGAGATCATTACTCGGGAATCTCTAGCTAGAGTGGAAACGTCCTAAAGATGGTCTTTAGTGACATGTCTAATAGAGTAATAAGTCCTAAGGATAAGATCTAACATCATTTGGGCTAAATGTGACGTAGTCAGTGTAGCAAGAGCTAACACATAGTCCATGCTCTAAACCGAATGGGATATAGGATGGTGAAAGGACGAATTGCACATATTATTGTCTATGGAAAGGTTCATAGTCAAACCACTGACTTCTAGTCAATTAGGCGTCATGACGTGTTGCTAGATAATAATAATAATAATAATAATAATAATAATAATAATTAATTTAATTATTTATTTATTATTTAATTAAATATTAATAAATCAGAAAAGTAAAAAAAAAAAAGGAATATGGGACAAAATAGTTAGTTAGCTAAAACTATAAAGCTGTCTTTGTTTGTCCACTAATTGCTTCTCCTCTACCTTCATTTCTTCTTCCCATTTTTCTTCAATTCTTCTTCTGCTCCAACCACAAACTGGTCATAGGTGAGTTACCTTTCTTGTTAAATATGGTTTCGTGATGATGGGTCATGGTTTATGGTAAGAAAGTTGCTAAATATTAAGTACCAAAGTTCTCGGATTCTGGTGGATTCTGCTTCTTTACTACCAACTTTATGTCTTATATATATGCCTATATAAATGGTTTTGCAAGATTTGGTGTCTATAGAAAGATATTGGCATCGGACTGGAACTGGTTCCATTGAGGAACCTAGCTGAATCATCTACTGTTTTGATTCTGTTTCTATATAATAGAGCCGATATTTGAGGAAACTCAAAACATGAAACTTGTAGATATATGTATTGTCTATTGCATACCAAATTTCAGGACCAGATTATGGGCGGATGTTGAGTTATAGGTAAGAGAGTCATGCTTGTTCCATATTTAAGCTGCCTGCTTAGTGTCTTGGGCAGGTCTAGTCAGTGGTTTTCCAATTATGAGCTCCTTATAGACATAATCTATAAATTGTCAAAACATAAACATTATAGCTAAAGGTCTTAGCTAAATGGTGGCATAAATTTTACCTCAATATGTTATGTATGTTGTGAGTTATAGCCTTCACAAATCAGGTTGGTCTGGATGCCAGCCCTGTTTCTGACCAGTCACAATTACCCTACCATATGAGGACCTTAGAGGTAGAATGGATACATAAAAAATGATCTATTATAACATATCTATGTGAATACAAAGTTTCATAAAAATATTACTTACATGTTGTAAGATATGAAGAAGCAAATTTGGTGTCCCAAAACTGCCTAAGGTCAAAAACAGGGCAGAGAACAGAACATGTTTATAAATTGCATAAAATATTACACAATGGTCCAATTGTTATGAAATTTAGATATGTTGTATCACTACATGTTAGCTTTAATTAGAAATAAGAATCATACAAATTGGACTAGCATAAAAAAATGTATAAGCTACTGAACACATGAAGGTCACACTACCATAATACCAAACCCTAGTTAGTGGTCCTTAAAATGCATATTTCAATTTGTTTAAGTTTCACTAAGTTTATTTAGCTACCAATTGATCAAATATACATTTAATTAGGTTCACAGCATATTCGAGAGCCTCAAGGAAGTGAAAGACAATAAGATAAAGGCTTAGTAGCAAAACAAAAGGTGAGTTTAATTATCAAACGATTTCTTAGTACATATGATTATTACGTGCTACATGTAATGTGATTGTTACGTGCTATGTGCAATATGACTTGACTTGCTATTATATGAATTATATGATTACTATGGTGTGCCTGTGATATGGAAAAGTAATGGATGACTTAAATGCAAGGTTACAAGGCTATGTTTTCTCACATGTAAATGATTGATGATTCAATATGCAAATATGATATAAATGCAATAGTTATTGAAATTCATATGCATATGGATTTAAAAAGGCATTATGACTAGCTAAATGGCATTGTAAATCAAAAGAAGAGGCTTGTGGCCCAAGCAAATGTTCAAAAGCAAAAGAAAAGGCCAATGGCCTAACAAATGTGCAAATGTTACAAATGATCAAGCTAGCTAGCAAATGCAAATGGTCACATGGAAACCCTAGACAATGTCTATTTAGCCTGGTCACAACAATAAGAAAATGCCATAAGCATAAGCAAATGAAATGTTTACATGAATTAATATTATTTATATTCATGTGATATTGATAAATAGAATGACATGTAAAATGTGTACGAATGACGATTATTACTTGTAACTGTGATTGGCTTGGTACTTTAGAAAGCTTTTGATAATAATTATTCTCATTGAGTTGCAACTCACCAAATTGCATCATCTTTCTTGCAAAGAAGAGTAATTAGCTCATTTTGGAGGTGCATACCATATAGAGGACATGGATCACAGGTCACCGGCCGAGCCTTACCAATCTCTCTCCTTGCATTGCACATATGTATAGGAACATGACATTTGTATTTTGGGTTGTGTATCTGTATATGTATAAATTACTAAATATGCAATGATGTGTAAATGTGTATTTGGCTTTAACCTTTCTAA
>CATIWF010197305.1:0-111335 GCA_949630135.1 Balakata baccata
ATAATTTATTAATTTAATTTAATTTATTTGCTTAATTTTTATTAATTATTACTAAATATAATTTATTAAAATCTAATTTATAAATTGTATTGTAATTTTTTATAAAATAATTAACAAAATTTAATAAAAAATTAAAAAAAAAAGGATGTGGTGCGCCACAAATTTGGAATTTTTTTTCCAACAACCATAAATTCAGAAATTTTTTAAAATATACCCTAAAATGGAAAATAGTTTAGCGAAATAACACAAATTTAGAAATATCCCGGAATATCTTCTATGTAAAAAAAGTTGAAAAAAGATACTGCCGGATCATAGAGATCTTGTTGATCCTCCACCCAATTGCCTATTTCATCTTTAAGCATTGCAATTCTGTTTCTTCTTCGTCTCCTTAGAGTTCGATGGTGGAAAAACTCAGTGTTTCTATCTCCCAACAGCACAAAGTCGCTTCTAGACTTCCGGAACCAAAGAAGTTCATCTTGATACAAAGTATTATCAAGATCTTATTTAAGCTTCTTTTCCAGCAATAACATATTCGAAGATGGTTTCTATTGCCGTTCAAGAGCACATTGAATACCATTCATTCGAGCCACAAGATGTTTTTTCCTCCAAAAAATGTTACCAAAGACTTAATGGTTCCATTTTTTAAGCTCTGAAGAAATTAAAGCAATAATATCCATGAAAGATTCATCAGGCTTCCAATTGTTAGCAATGAAGGAGTTAAATTCTTCATGAGTAATCCAAGCAGAATGAAAACAAAAAGGTCTGTTAATAGCTGAGGGGATCATATTCATAATTTTTAAGAGAAAAAGTCAATGATCAGAATGAACCATAGGAAGATGATGGACAGCTGCCTCAGGGAAATAAATTCGCCAAGAATTATCACATAGACTGCAATCTAGTCTTTGCCAAAGATTACCCCGCTTCCAGGTATATGGAAAGCCAAAGAAACCCAAGTCAAAGACTCCTAGAATTCATAAACCACTCCTAAAAAAGCTTACAGATCATCCCGCATCTATTAGTAACACCACCTTTCCGTTCCTTCACTTTCATAATATTGTTAAAGTCCCCTATTAATAACCAGCCATCATAGCAAGACTTCTGAATATTATAAAGTCACCGCCAAAGAGATCTTCTTTTAACTGGGTTCGGACTAGCATACACAACTATGAAGGAGAAAGGTCTCAACACAGGATAAGAAACTTGCATGTGAATAAATTGGAAGTTATTAACCATATCAACCTGGCAAGGCTCATTCCAGAGAATCTAAATCCCTCCCGAGAAGCCTGAAGCCTCAAAACGGTGAGAGGAAGAGAAATTCAATTTTTTTATAACATAATCAACCTTAATACCACTAATTCTTGGTTCTAGCAGGGCTAACAGCATAGGCTTGTGTTGTTTAATAAGGAATATGGGATATCTAGTAAAAGAGCTATGTCCATCTGCCTGACAGTTACATATCATAAAAGACATAGGAAAAGAAAAAAATAGAGAAGCTAAGATAAGCTTACAGGGCTATGGAGGCATCTCCAAACTCATCCGAGTCATAGGGCTCATCATCTCTTTCTTCTTCTTCATTAGAGCCTTACATGTCTGTGTTTAGGGCCTTATTTGCATAATGGAGGGTATCCACCATCATCTCAGGGTTCGGAGGTCTGCCCGTGGAGTTGTTGAAATCCATCGTTTGACTGTTGTTGCAAAGGCTCCATAGTTTCCTGGACTTTGGTATCTTGTGAGCTAATGTCCTTTTCTAAGCCCACTACGGAGTGTCTCGAGGAGTCTAGGGATGTTGTCAGATTTTTGACTTCCGAATTGGTCAGCCACATCCTTTCTCGGTTATTGAAATTTAGTTTGGGTTTTGTATTTCTTTCCCAACAAAGACCTTATTGGCGGCAGGGTTTCATGACTCATTAGTTTTAAGACATGGCCCATCCACTTTAGCCACCATAAGTCTGCTAACATCAGAGATAATATGGCTAGCTTTTCCTTTAGACTTTACCACTGTAGCATTTGAAGTCAGGTCCATATCAACTTAGCTTGTGAACTTTCCAATTCTACATTTAAAGCTGCTTTATTATCCTCGGTGTTTGCCAATATAGAGAAACGTGAGCCCAGGTTGTGTGGTGCAACAATTGGTGACTTTTTTTTTTCCCTGAAGAAGATTTACCCGAAATGGCATGGTCCTTTCCTTGCCGATTTGATCTCCTTAGGGTATTTATACTTGCATCCAAGGGCCAAAGCTACGATCCTCCGATGGCGGGTCCTACCAGTTAGGACGATTCACTATATCATACTGTTTGCCAACCTCCTATTGAGTAGGCTCCTCCTTGCATTGTTGTTCGTCATGTCCATACACACCACATTTGTAGCAAATAACCGGAAGACCTTCATATTTAATAGGTTGTGACTTGCTTTGGATTTTAATATTGGTGACTAAAGGCTCTATTAAGTCGATAACTACTGCCATTCGAGCAAACCTGCCTCTGCTAGCTCCAATGTTAGTGTTATAATCAATTTTAATGGTTTTACCCAAGACTTGGCCAATAGCTCTAAGCGTGCTTTTATGGTAAAACTTCACCGGTAGATCTGGTAATCGAACCTAGACAGTTGTAAACCTTGGCCAAGGAGCAGCTAAGGAGAAGGAATCTGTCCAAGGCTCTGTAGTGAGGTAATGGTTGTTGATTAACCAAGGACCATTTGACAAAGCATATGTGTAATCTTCCATATTCTTGAAGCGAACTAGATAATATCCATTATCTAGCTCCATAATAGATAGCTCTGTTGAAGGTCTCCACATTGCTTTTAATCCAGTGACTAAAGTTTTGTAACCAATCATGGAGCCTAACAACTTGATAATCGCAGCCTTCTCCAAACTCTTGTTAAATTTTTCAATCAGTTTTTCCGAGAAGATAATTTCTTCTCTATCTTTGATTTCATAGTCTGTCTCACTACAGGAGACTTCATCTTCATTCTCTATATCAACAAAGGTGAAAAGCTTGGATGTCGAGCCATTCATGAGAGTCTTGATGACATAGAAGAATCTTACTACTAGACTAGCATCACAGGATACCGTGATCTACTGAGTTAGATTCCACGATTATGATCCCTCTATACTAGATGGAGTCGCCACAAAGACCATAATAGTATCCTTGGATCCTTTGATCCCCTAACCTAGATATAATCTTGCTTCTAGACTAGCATCACAGGATACCGCGATTCGCTGAGTCGGATCCCACGATTATGATCCCTTTATAATAGATGAAATCGCCACAGAGACCATAACAGTATCCTTGGATCTCGCGATTCTCTAATCCAGATATAATCCAAGTGAAGTCGATAAGATCAAACAAGATCCTAAGATCTCATGATCCGCAGGTCTTGTAACCCTATAAGACAACAACGCTAACCTATATGGCCCCCGATCCGGAGATCCTTAGGGGAGACAAAAATATTGCACAGCCATAGTGCATTGGGCAGGGCGTTAACATGAGAGGTAAGAAACATTAAATGGGCACGCAGCTTAAGCGCAGCACCTGATAACTAACGTGGCCAACAAGCCATAATCATGATATGACAAAGCCGACTTGAGCCATAATGTGCCAGAAGGGGATTAAACGTTTGACGAAGGAAAGAGTTATAAAAACCTCAGACAATACCCCCAAAAGAAAAAGAAAGATAGCTAGAGAGATCCAAAGTTATCAATTAGTACGGTAAGCATGAAAATTTTTTCATGCTCCTCTGGAGAGTGTTGGGAAGAAGTTGGAGTTTGGTTTTTGAGTAAGGCTACATCTTGTTTCATTTCGTTGAAGGTCGCTGTAAGCTATTGTAGAATGGGGTAGGGTTAGGTATGTGTTCTGTAGTAAGATGATTAAGGGCGGGACTCAAGTTGCAGGGAGACACATGGGTGCCCCTAGGGTTGGTGATAGCAGACTAGGGAGTTACGTCCAAAGCCTTTGAACTCGTTCCTCCTACGAGTGTTTTGTCAGCCATGGTCCACACTCACCGTACCAATTGATAACTTCCGTCTTTCGTAGCTGATGGACCCTGTGCGATTGAAACAAAAAGAGTAGACCGGAGTTGGATTCCGATGAAGCCCCTCCAATGCTTAAGTCAGTAGGAGGATGAAAAGAAAAGTAAAGATAACTAGAGAGATCCAAAGTTAACCTGTCTTTTGGGGGTGTTGTCTAGGGTTTTTATAATCCTTTCCTTCGTCAAACGTCTAATCCCCTTCTAGCACATTATGGCTCAAGCCGGCTCTATCAGGTTATGATTATGGCTTGTTGACTATGTTAGTTACCAGGCGCTGCGCTTGAGTAGCATGCCCTTTTAATATTTCTTACCTTTCATGTCAATGCTCTGCCCAATGCTACTAGACTAGCGTCACAGGATACCGCGATTTGCTGAGTCGGATCCCACGATTATGATCCCTCTATAATAGATGGAGTCGCCATAAAGACCATAACAGTATCCTTAGATCCCGTGATTTCTAATCCAGATACAATCCGAGTGAAGTCGATAAGATCATATAAGGTCCTAAGATCTTGTGATCCACGGGTCTTGTAACCCCACAAGACAACAACATTGACCTATATGACCCCTGATCCGGAGATCCTTAGGGGAGACAAAAATACTGCACGACCACAGTGCATTGGGCAGGGAGTTAACATGACAGGTAAGAAACATTAAATGGGCACGCAGCTCAAGCGCGGTACCTGATAACTAACATGACCAGCAAGCCATAATCATGACCTGATAGAGCCGACTTGAGTCATAATGTGCTAGAATGGGATTAAATGTTTGACGAAGGAAAGAGTTATAAAAATCCCAGACAATACCCCCAAAAGAAAAGGAAAGATAGCTAGAGAGATCCAAAGTTATCAATTGGTGCGGTAAGTGTGGAAATTTCTTCATACTCCTCTAGAGAATGCTGGGAAGAAGTTGGTGTTTGGTTTTTGAGTAAAGCTACGTCCTATTTCATTTCGTTGAAGGTAACTATAAACTGTTGTAGAATGGGGTAGGGTTAGGTACGTGTTCTGTAGTAAGATAATTAAGGGCGGGACTCAAGTTGTGGGGAGACACAGGGGTGCCCTTAGGGTTGGCAATGGCGAACTGGGGAGTTCCATCCAAGGCCTTTGAATTTGTTCCTCCTATGGGTAGCTGATGGACCCTGTGCGATTGAAACAAAAAGAGTAGGCCAGAGTTGGATTCCGGTGAAGCCACTCTGATGCTTAAGTCAGTAGGAGGATGAAAAGAAAAGGAAAAATAACTAGAGAGATCCAAAGTTAACCTGTCTTTTGGGGGTGTTGTCTGGGATTTTTATAACCATTTTCTTCGTCAAACGTTTAATCCCCTTCTTGCACATTATAGCTCAAGCCGGCTCTATCAGGTCATGATTATGACTTACTGGCTATGTTAGTTATCAAGCGCCGCGCTTGAGCTGCATGCCCTTTTAATGTTTCTTACCTGTCATATCAATACTCTGCTCAATGCACTATGGTTGTGTAGTATTTTTGTCTCCCCTAAGGATCTCAGGATCAGGGGTCATATGGATCAGCGTTATTGTCTTGTGGGGTCACAAGACCCGCGGATGGCGAGATCCTAGGACCTTATCTGATCTTATCGACTTCACTCGGATTGTATCTAGATTCGAGGATCGTGGGATCCAAAGATACCGTTATGGTCTATATGGCGACTCCATCTAGTATAAAGGGATCATAATCATGGGATCCGACTCAGCGAATCGCGGTATCCTGTGATGCTAGTCGAGTAGCAAGATTATATCTAGGTCAGGGGATCAAAGGATCCAAGGATACTATTATGGTCTTTGTGGCGACTCCATCTAGTATAGAGGGATCATAATCGTGGAATTCGACTCAGCAGATCGAGGTATCCTGTGACGCTAGTCTAGCAGCAGGATTCTTTTATGTTATCAAGTCTCCTTAAAGGACTTGAGAGGGACTTCACTAGTGTCTTCGATCACTATCTCATCTGTTTCCATGATCATATTCTGATATGGGGTTTCATCCTCATCAGATTTCTCTCTAAAACGAACTTTTTTGGCAGCCCTAGTTTGCAAAGGTGAAGGCGAGAGATGGTCTCCTTTCAGAATGGGTTCAGAGAGCATGGCGACCTTATTATATTAAGTCTTTAATAATAATATTTTTAGACGCGTATACTCCACTGATTGACTGAGATATAGGGCCATGTGTGTTTTCTGTCGACCCGCAATCTGAGTTTGTGCTATCGCTTTACTGTTGGCATGTTCCTATTGAAGCATATTTACAAAGACAACTAGCTAGTATTCTCACTTTAAAACTCATTAGTGCCACTTTATCCTTTCTTATTATTACCGACATATATATAGTATTATATAAATATAATTAATTACAATAAAAAAAAACCAATATTATTTATCTATATATATAAAACGTGGATGGAATTATTGTAGCTATTACTGTGCTCTACCTTTTTTACTCATTCAATAAAACGACACGTTTTTTTTGGCACATGGCACAGGCCACAATAAAACGGCATTGTTTCCTGTTATTCTTACATAAAAATGTTTTTCAATTCCACAACAGTTACTCAGCTAAGAAAAACGGTACCGTTTTGCATTGCTCTTCCTTCTTTTTTGCCTCTCTCTCTGCCTCACTGTTGTCTCCAAATTCCTTCTTTTTTGTCACTCTCTCTGTTTAGAAACGCTATCATTCACCTGTGATGATGATAACTCCTATAGCAAAAGATGTCGCTCGGTGGCTTTCTCCAATTCAATGATGTTCCTAATCAAGCTTCATAGTTCCTACCATTGTTGATCTCTCGGCTTACACCAATAATCTTTCTTCCTTCAACACTTTAATTTAGGAAGCTAATATGTTTTCATAAGAAGCTAAAATTGAAGAAACTGAAAGAAAAATTAGAAGAATAGGTAGATAAATGGCATTCGGTTCGAAGGTAGAGAAGGAAAGAAGCAAGAAATGGAAGGGGACTTGGGTACTTTCGACCAAGGAGAAGAAATGAAGGAATAAAGAAATATTATTCTCCCATCTTTTATATTTGGTTTATTAAAAGTAATTGAAATGCATGTAAGCCAAGTGGCCTTCATGCAATAATGGTTTAGTGATAATATTCGATTAATTAATTTTAATTAGTCTGAGTTGAGTTAAATGGTCCTCATAGTTTTCACTTTCCTAACAAACCGGACCCTAAATTTTTTTTTTGAATTTCAGGTCATAAATTTTGAAATTTTGATACAAATATCATATTCTAACGTGTATTATGTCTCAAGTATTTTTAGTTTTGCAAATTTGTGTCCAAGACAACTATTGCAAAATCACATTACATTTTAGTTCCTTTATCGTATTTTATATAAAATTTATCGTCACTCGTTCCAAACAAACTTTTCCTCTAAGTCCAAATTTAAACTTAGATAGTATCCTATTATTTTGATCATGAATGCACTGAGTTGTTTATCGTCCTGGCTTGCTCCATCATAAAATTCTCATATCAGTTAAAGTCTAAATTAGTGGATGGGATAATTGTTGAATAAAGAGTACAAAATAAATATAATTAAATGGTAAAATAATTAAATTATTCAGTTGATTTTTTGATAATTATATTTTATATTATTTCTTTTCTATTAATTATAATTTTTTTACACAGCGGCTATTATTTAATATCTAAATATATGCAGAAAAAAGATAAGCATTTTTTTTTCTTGGCAAGTACATTTTTTATCAAGAAAAAAAAATCGATTGATTGTGATATCTATTTTCTTATATATATATATATAAACAGATTTACTGATGATTGGCTACTACTCATTATATATTTGTATTTTTCATTAAACTCTAACAATATATATGTATGTTATTGATAACTTTATTATGACATTGTATAAAATATTTTTATATTATATGTATTTACAATAATTAATATAGTACTTATTTATTTGTTAAATTTTAATTCATTTACGTATTATTTATTTTATTTATTGTTTACATTTTTTTCTTTCGACATAATACAAAGGTAACTTACTAGTGGTAATGTAAGGTTTATCTGTTGGAAACGATTTTGAATTGAATGAAACTATAAATCTTGGTCAAAATAACTGAAACATGTAATCACATTTTTCATAACATGTAAACACACTTTGCATATTAACTTTGAATATTTATCCATAACTTTTATAAATCATATTTTGTAACTTTTATGAACAATTTTTATTTGCCAAGATTATCCCATAATATTTAGAATAAAATAGAAAAATAAATTGTTAAAACAAATTTTTAAAACTGAGTTGACCAAATATACAAACCAAACAAAATGACCAAAATTTTTTGTTATATTTGATGAAATTCATTTACTAGTCCAATATATATTATCACAAAATTTTTTTTTTTTTTAAATTTTTAAGCTATTAAAACTTTAAAAATAACACTTTAAAAACTTTCCTTAATATTTTTCCTTCAATCTTATTGAAGAAGAAAAAGAGCAAAAATGAAGAAAACAAAGGAAAGAGAAAAAAAGATTTTGATTACAATTAGGCCTAATGCCCTTCTCTCTACAAATCTCTTTTGTTTTATTCTATATAAAAGAACAACTTATTTTTCTATTCCTTTTACGTATTCATTTTTCGTTTTTTTTTTCCTTCCTTCTCGCATATTTCTCGTTCTTTCGTATCTCTTGCTTTAATTATTTTTCTCTTTTTCTTTCTTCTAAACACAAGCAAGAACAAAAATATTAATGGTAAGGTAAGTGGAACAATTCATAGTATGGTGTCACAATGCATAAATAGTATAATGCATTATGCCAAATAAACGAAAAACGATGGTAAAAGAAGTAGTATCATATTAATCATGGTAATTATTTTAATGTACCATTATTATTAATTTAATTAAATTTTAATAATTTTAATTAATACTTTAATTAAAATTATATTGGAGAAGTAGTTAAAATTAATCAATATTAATTTTAACTCAAATAATATAAGTAATTATTTTTAATTTAATTTTTAATCACCACATCATAAATATTGAGTAGATAAATAATTTAATTTGGGTGTGTGACTTATAATAGTATGTTATTTTCTCGGAATAGAAATATAATATTAACTCCTTCATATTATATCGGATACATTTCTGAATTTATAGTATACTCGGATACATTAAGTATTTTTCTTTAATTTTTTTTAATTTCTGATAAAATATTAAATATTAATTTGACGTTTAAATTATAATATTAAATCATCTCGTTATGATTCTGATATTGATTAGAGTCACAATTTGTCAAACTCTATTGGTCATATGTGATAATTTATGTTCTGATTAAAATAAGACTTATCGTTATTAGTCTAACTAATAATATTAAGTTGAAATGGAAATTTGTTCCACAGAGAACGTCCATAAGAAGTATCAAGATGAGAAGATAATTGAAGGTCTTATAAAAATTATGTTCAGAAACTTATCATGCATTTTTCTCAATACATATCATGTTAGCAGGTATCAGCATTCGACAAATAGAAAGGACTCAAGCAAGATGCTTTTTACCTTTTTGTCTCCTTCAGACTTGTCTTTGCCACCAAGCAAGCAAACAGGTGAACCTTTCTGGTATTTCATTGAAGGTCCATATGTTGTGTGTTTCAATACAAGTCCATATCGATAATAAGTTAAGAGCATTAGCAGCAGGTTTCAAAGACCTTGTATGGATCTGACTAACACCAATAGGTAACATACATGATACATGAGGTTGTTGGTGTGAATGGGGTAAGTTCAGGACGAGGGGAGTGGGTCTGCAGGGACTTGCTGGAACACAAGTAGACATCTATCAGCAATATCAGATGCCTAATTACCCACACATTAATCTTCAAAAACCTACATTTTCAATCGAATAAGTCATATTTCTTATAGTCAGGAATACATTATATCGATTCCAAAATATCAACTTCATTAGGATATCGCCCTGATGGTGCAGTGCAACGAGTCATACTATTAATAATCTCATTTCTCACTACATGATTAACTGTGGTAACTACGAACCAGATTACCAAACGTGGATAATCTAGTACGAAGCAAGAACACATTACAATCACTCGTAAAAGGACGGTCTTGATAACTAAGTCAACAAATTTCGAGTCATAAAAGACTCATATATAATTATCAAGATAATAACTGTTGAAATCGAGTACTACCTGTGTAGTTATTATCAGACGTTACTGTTCGGTACCATTAACTCTTTAAAAACCTATTGATTTATCCAAATATTACTATATTATGGAGAATGAGATTTCTCCTCAAAATAAATCATGTAATAACCAAGAGATTCGATAAATGTCCAATTCACTATCATTTTTTAGTTATGAATATTTTTTAAATTATTTTTTACCAAAAATATTCATCTCATTATTATTAACAATTTGATAATAAATTCTATGTGGATAATTATTGAGTTATATATATAATAATATAATGTAATAACTACATTTATAATTTATTCAATAATTTGAATATTTTATTTATTATGAATATAAAATATACCGATACTTACGGTAGTACATTATTTAATATATTAAAAAAGTGAATGTATTATGACATACATACCATTGATGATATTCTCATATCCACTATGATCAAATTCTGATGTGAAATTAATCTAGAACTTCAAAGTGAATGCTACATATGTATTAACATGACAGAATCATGCATGCATATTGCATACTTGGTAAATGAAATGATGATGCCGCTAATACCATAATGGGCAAGTCAACTAATTGAACCGATTGAATAAAATATAACGGCACACCTAATTTCAGAAAATAAAATAAAAATAAAAATTGCAAGAAGTAGGTTTGAAGAAAACGAAATAATAATATAAGAATGAATCATTTTTCTAACCAAGTAGAAGTAGGTGATTAATTGACCTTCAATAATCGATCTCCCTCTGCTTGCTCTCTACGTCTGCATGTTCATCATCACCATATACGTGTCCACTGTCAAACATATATATATATATATATATATATTCTTCGCTAAATTATATGAAAAATTATAAACTTTACACTTTTATTATATTATGGTTATATTCAATTTTTTAAAAATTTGGATTTAATTATACATATTTTAGATTTTGTAATAAATTTTATTTCAGATAGATTGAATCTTATTTCGAGCCTTTTTGTACAGTAAAAAATCTAATTTAAAATTTTTTTTTGAAGATTTTGCAAACTTATTTTTAATATTATATAACTACAATTTAAGATTGACACAAAAATGTATTCAAGTATAAAAGAAATTTGAATTGGATTTTAGACTTGCAAAATGGTGCCGTTTTTGTGCATATGATAATTTTTTTCCACATCAGAATAACGTGTATGTCATGTCATTTTTTAATATTTTTAATATTTTTCAGGTTATCACCACGTAGGTTCAGAGTGAGATTCAGTCCAATCAAAGCAATATTTGTTGTAAAACTTAAAGTATATATAATTAAACTCAAATTTTTAAAGAATTGAATGTAACTGTATTAAAGTACAAAGTTTAACTTTTTTTTTTGTAATTTATCCTTTTTCTTTTATATATCAGTATATTATTTATAAATTAATTCAATAACAAAATGAGCATGTAGATATTTATTATATTTATATCCATTAATAAAAATAAAATAATAAAAAATATATTACACGTGATTGTATTAATTTTTCTAATTTTTTATCAATAAAATGGAAAAAGGATGAATTTGGTTCGGGTGAATTTCATCTACTGTCATCCAATTATATAACTCGTAACAACTCGGTACCTGAAAGATTATTTGTAACACAAAAGTACCTAAAAATTTTGTATTTTTAAGTTTTTTGAGTTTTAAAAACTATTTTTGGTAAATACAAATAAACATATATTTTTTCTAGAAGTATATTTGAAAAAAAAAACTATTTTGGGTAAATTGATATTACAATTAATTTTATTTTTATTAAAATTTATTTAATATGAATATTTTAGGTCACACTTATATTAGAGATTCTAATAGTTAAAAACGGAAGTATTATTTAGTTATAAAATAAAAATTAAAATAATTTTATATTACAAATAATCTTTAAAATACTGAGTTATTATGATTTATATAATTGAAATATTGTCGGTGTAATTCACTCACCAATACAATTACTTTTGTTCCTTTTCATGTACTAATTTAAAAAACAGTAATATTTTTTACTATATTAACAATTAATTAATTGTTAGGGTTGTAAACTTTATTTGATTTCAGCCAAAAATAAAAATTAGGTGTCCCTAATAATTCATGTTGTAAAAATACGCTTATTTTAATAAATTAGTTTCATATCTCATCTCATTGGCAATAATACCCATAAATTTGTTATTTGATAAATAAATAAAAAAGCATATAAATAAGTTTATTTTTTAGACAGACGAAAAGGAAATAGCAATCCCTTTTTTTTTTTTTTTGTACATAGCAATCCTATATTCTTTGTTTCAGTTTATGATACTCCTGATGTATAGATACACTATATATAATGAACGGTTTAGATTATAATATATTTATTCAATGATTGAAATTAAAAATAAATAAATGACTTAGTGAAGTGCATATTCATCCAACAGTTAATATACAAGTATATTGATACACTAGCATACTATAAAAAGATTTATATTATTTTCATGTATAACATAAAATAAAATGGATAATTGCTAAAAATAAAATGAATTTTTAATATTATATCAAAATGAAATTATACTTTATATTTTTTTTATCTATATAAACAAACTTTTAAAATTTTATTAATTTGTGAATTCTAGGTGAAATTTTGCTAACATAGTATAAAATTCTGGCCAGATAAAAATAATTATGCTGAGTTATATTAGAAGTTTTAAAATGTTATTATTTTTGTTTTTTTTTTAATTTTAAAACATAAATTTATCTTTAAATTTGAAAAATAATACATATAACTGTTATACTTATGAGTTATCTAGTCACCAGAGTAAGGAAAAATAAAAAATTTACTATAAATAAAGTTTTGCCTGAAAAATTTTAAAAAATATAATGGTGTTTTAAAATTTCTAAAATAACAAAGCTTTATAGTTAGCACAGCTCGTCGAAAGTTTATATCATGTAAATAAAATTTTACCGAAATTTATAAATTAATAAAATTTTAAAAATTTATATATTTAAATAAAAAATAGAAAATATAATTTAATTTTGATACAATATTAAAAAATTAATTTATTTTTGGTAATTATTTCTAAATAAAATATGTAAATATTGATTAATTTGTTTTCCTACGTGGCCTAGTTGGATCGTGCTTCACACGCGCAATCAGCGAAACTGAAAATTAATACTAGTTAAAGAATCGGGAATTGAACCGAAAGTTGTCAGGCATCGGAATTCAGAATCCAAGGGCTGAGATTTAATAACACTGCGGGGTCCAACCCTTTTCAATAATACGGTGAGGCTCATGACAGGTAGGATAGTGAAACTTCCAATCCCCCTTCTTGTCGTCAAACATTGCTACTCTTACTTGGAATCGAAAATCACAGCTCCTCGACAGAAAGACCACGTGTGTTGTTCGATGAAATTTTAGATAATGATTGGGCTGTGAGAGAAGAATTATCAGACGTGTCTGTGATTCTAGCTTGAACCTGCTTTCTCTATCTAAATTGGTCACGCGTTGGATGTTAGCTGCGGACCGGAACCAAATTGGAAATTTAACATGTATTATTTATAATATAAAAGTATTTTAATTTTTATTTTCTAATATAAAAGTATTTTAATTTATATTTTGTAACTAAATAGTAATTTCTATATTTAAATGTTACTCTCTCTAATATAAGTATAATATAAAATATTTATATTAAATAAATTTTAATAAAAATAAAATTAGATGTAATATTTATATCAGATAAATTTCAATTTTACCGAATTAATTTTGTTTTTATTAAAATTTATCTGGATATTTCATGTTATACTTCTGTTAAAAAAACTAAGAGATATTTGAAAGTACTGTTAAGTATTCCAAAAACATGTTTTGAATTTTTTTGATTTAATTGACTAATTTTTTTTATGAACTATTTTTTTTTCAAATATACTTATGGAAAAAAATATCTATTTATCTATATTTACCAAAAATAGTTTTCAAAATTTAAAAAAGTTAAAAATACAAAAAAAAATTTTCCGAAAAATATTTTTTCTAAACATAATGCTAATTGAAGCTTAATAGTTGAAGATATAAGTACTATTTAAATACAAAATAAAAGTTGGAGTATTTTTGTATTACAAATAATTTTTAAAGTAATAAATTATTACAATTTACATAAATAATCTTTCAGGTACCGAATTGTTATGAGTTAGATAATTGGGGTACTTTTGCGTTACAAATAATCTTTCAGGTACCAAGTTGTTATGAGTTAGATAATTGTGATACTTTTGTGTTACAAATAATTTTTCAGGTACCGAATTGTTACGAGTTATATAATTGGAAGATCAAGGGTGAAATTCACTCTATCAATATCAGATAAATTTCAACTTTACAGAAGGGATATTACAGCTAATTTTATTTGTAACAAAATTTTATTTGCTATTTTATGTCACACTTCTTTTAGAGATATTAAAGGAGTGTTTGAAATTGTTGTTGAATGTATCCAAAACAAATTTTGAATTTTTTTGATTTAGCTAACTGGTTTTTTATATTTTTTATAAACAGCTTTTTTTAAATATATTTTTGAAAAAATATCTATTTACTTGCTTCTATTCAAAACTAGTTTTCAAAATTTAAAAAAATAAAAAATATAATTTTTTTTAAAATCGTTTTTTTTAAATGCAATGACAAACTAGCTCTAACAGCTGAGAACAAAATTATTATTTAATTACAAAATAAAAATTGAATTAATTTTATATTATAAATAATTTTTGAGATACTGAATTATTACGATTATATTATATTATAAATGTAATTCACTCATTATAGGATGCAAAGATAATATGAATGAATTATCATAAAATTTTTTTAATTTAAATAAAAAATTTCAATTTGTGTTATGATATAACTATTTTAAAACTCTTAAATAAGTATTTTACGTTCTTTCAAAATTTGCACTCGGAATGTCAAATTAAAAATAAAGTAACTATTTAAGGTAAAAACAAAAATAATATCTATTAGTTGAGAAAAGACATCGTTGAACAATAAATGAAACCACTAAACAGACAGCAACATCACCGAAAATACAAAAACAGAAGTACACAGCTTGAATTTGTAAATGATATTGATAATAAGTGAGTTATTCGAATTTACGATGAACAGTTATCTAATCATCCCTTAAAAAATTTCAAATTAGGCTCAAACTTGAGTTTATAACTCTAAATTAGAGGGAACCGACGTTCGCTGGCGGGAATAAGTTTTTTACTTTAACCCAGAATAGCGGTGGGCGGTGAAATCCACCCTTGAAGGTTGCGTCTTAGGTTGAATCTCATCATCTCCAACACATCATTATATCTTCGCCCACTACAAAGCAGACTTTCTTCTCTTTGGTCTTCGCTCCGGCGTTACTCGTTACCAAGCACTGCCCATTCACCGCCACCCTGTCTATCTCTGTAGACTCTTAAACCCTAGTCTCCTTGCTTTTCTTTCTTTTTTTTTTTAGTTTGCCTTTTTTTTTTTTTTTGGGTTTCTGAGCTAATCCGAAAAGCCAGTAAAGCGCCATGAAAGTGCCAGAAAAAGATCCTATCAATGTCTCAACCCAACTTCTACAATACCTTTTAGAGGAAATCCCTCAAGTTCAGACCTTTAAGGGTAAATGGGGTCTTATTAGAGCTAAGCTCACCGATCTTCAAACCCAACTTACCGATTTTGTTGATTTTCCCAATTCCGTTTCCAACCCGTTATGTCTTGATCTTCTTCATTCCATTTCCCATTCTTTAAACGACGCTGTATTGCTGGCTAGAAAATGTCAGGCGCCTACTTTGGCTGAAGGTAAGCTCCGCACTCAGAGCGATGTCGATTCGATTTTAGCTAAATTGGATCGCCATGTGAAGGACAGTGATATTTTGATCAAAAGTGGGGTTCTTCAGGATGGTGACGCTCCTGGTGGTTCTTACTCGAAGAGGGAGGCCGTAAGAGCTGAGTCGAGGAACTTGATTACCCAGTTGCAGATTGGTAGCAGTGAATCGAAGAACTCGGCAATGGATGCGATACTGGGGTTGCTACAAGAGGATGATAAGAATGTAGTGATAGCTGTGGCGCAGGGTGTTGTTCCTGTACTCGTTCGATTACTCGATTCGAGCTCTCTGGAAATGAAAGAGAAGACTGTAGCTGCAATTTCAAGAATTTCGATGGTGGATAGTAGTAAGCATGTATTAATTGCAGAGGGTTTATTGCTTTTGAATCACTTGCTTCGGGTTCTCGAATCTGGAAGTGGGTTTGCAAAGGAGAAAGCTTGCGTTGCCCTTCAAGCTTTGAGCTTTTCGAAGGATAACGCTAGGGCAATCGGGTCCAGAGGTGGAATTTCTTCCCTATTAGAGATTTGCCAGGCAGGCACGCCTGGTTCACAGGCATTTTCCGCCGGCGTTTTGAGAAATCTCGCCGTCTTCGAAGAAATAAAAGAGAATTTTATTGAAGAAAATGCGGTTGTTGTGCTTAATGGGCTTGCCGCTTCTGGGACTTTACTAGCGCAGGAAAACGCAATCGGGTGTTTGTGTAACTTAGCCAAGAATGATGAAAATATGAAAATCTTGCTAGTAAAAGAAGGGGTAATTGACTATTTGAGAAATTTCTGGGATTCGGCCCCTCCAGTTAGAAGTCTTGAAGTTGCTATTGATTTATTGAGTCATCTGGCTTCAATCCAAGCTGTTGCAGATGTGCTTGTCTATGATGATTTTATTTCCAGGCTTGTGCCAGTTTTGAACTGCGGAGTGTTGGGTGTGAGACTTGCTGCTGCCGGAGCAGTCTTCGAGCTCTGCTTCAACACCAAAACAAGAAGGGAAATGGGTGAATGTGGAGTAATTGTTCCATTGATTAAGATGTTAGATGGTAAGGCTGCCGAAGAGAAGGAAGCAGCAGCAAAAGCATTGTCGCAACTTGTACTATATGCAGGCAATAGGAGAATTTTCAGAAAGGATGAAAGAGGAATAGAAAGTGCAGTTCAGCTATTAGATCCTTTGATACAGAATTTGGATAAGAAATACCCTGTTTCAATATTGGCTTCCCTTGTTCATTCTAAAAAGTGTAGAAAGCAAATGATAGCAGCCGGCGCCAGTGTACGCTTGAAGAAACTTGTTGAGACAGATGTTGAAGGAGCAAAGAAGCTCATAGATGGTCTCGGCCGGGGTAAGATTTGGGGCGTGTTTGCTAGGCCATAGTAGCCATAGAAATTCTTAAATTGGTGCATCAGGGAACATGGATTCGAAGATGATTCATACATCTGTTTGTATATTGTTTGTGCTCAGTTTTTACTTTTGTTTTTCTTTTATTTAATTTTTGTCATCTCTTTTCTTTTCTTGTCCATACAATTGTTAAGTAGCAGAGTAAACATTGTTAGCTTAGTTGCCAATGGAGAAAGTCTTGTAGAGTCGAAATCTATGTTAATTTGTTGACCTAAGTAGATGGGAGTCCATGTTCATTATCCTAAACTAAATAATGGATTGTAGTATGTTATGTTTAACATAGCCTTTGTGCTTTTATCTGTGATTGACTTGTTTATGGTATCCTGAACCAAGTTATAATTAAGGAATTGCACAAAGTTAGTTTCTGATGAGAAAAGATTACAGATTGTTGTAAGCAATGGTCTAGTCGCTGATAATTGTTATCAGTAAGTGTTAGCCTATCTAGTTATTCTCTCTATCTCCATGAAGAAGTATATTAGATGTAAAAGAATTCTGATTTCCTCATATAGGCTAAAGTCTCTAGTGTGATCTTTACTTTATAACCACCATGTGAAGTCAATATCATGGAATCATCAATGATTTTGATGGTTCCAACTGTTTTATACTAGTTCAACTTATTTGAGAGATATTGTGCATATGATATCCATAAAATGGTGGATCTAGAGTCTCTAGACCATGTGCAATTGTTCTTGCGCATGTGCATTTGTTGTATCTTATGCTTAGCCCTCTTGTGTCGGTTGTTGCCTAAGCTGGAAATACTTGAGGTCCTACTGGAAATTGTTCGCTTTCCGGTGACCCCTTTGCATTATTCAGAGGCCACTTACTAGTAGGAAGAAGAAGATGATACAAACTAACAACTTATGCTTTTATTGCATTGTGAATTTTTCAGTGGGAAAATGAAAGCTGACTTGCCTATTTTATTAGGTGAACGTTAGGATTTTGGTGGTCCTGTTCGATATTCATTTGCCCATTTATTTTGGTCATCATGACTGTAATTTCCTCAAGGCTAGGATAAGATAACAATAAAAACGGGCATGATAAATGAATCTGTTCCTTTTGTGTGTTATTGCAAACTGGCAACTGTTGGCACATATCCTTTATCAAGGGAAGAGGTTTAAAGGGTTATATGATAATCCAAGTGCTAAGCTGCTTTTAAGATTTAAGAATTGTATTGTCACATTGTAAAACTATCCCTCTCTTAAAATTATATGCAAAAAACAGAGTGGAAAACAAAGTATCAGCCTTAGAACCAAAGTCTGGGAGATGAATGATGATGGGCTAACATTAGTGTTTATGAAAGAAACGACCATCATGTCGTTGTTATTCTTATTTTCTTATTTGGAATTTCAGAAATTAGTGTGAAAAAAAAAAAGAAAGTCAAAATTCTAATCTTTCAAGAGGCCCATTTGTGTTTACATTATAAGACTAAGAAAACCACAGGTTTCTATTTCGAAAAGGGCTTGTAAGATAGCTAGGCTTTGAACTCTCTCAAGGTCGAACTCCCAAGGTAGATTATATTTGAAAAAAATTATTATTTACTCCTGTAGTTCGATATAATATATTAGTACTTCTATGAGATTTTAAAAATATATAATTTGTCTCATATAGTTTGGTATAATGTACTAATACTTCTCCTGAAATTTGAAAATTATACTTTTTATCTTCTGAAATTTTGACATATTGCATTAATACTCGTTTGTAATTTGATTTACCAGGCTAATACCTTTAAACAAAAAAAATAATATTTTTTACTAGTGTATTATTTTTTTTTTCAAATCTCAAAAGAATATTAATGTATTATATCAAATTATAAAAAGTAAATAATATATTTTTTAAACTTTAGGAAGTACTAGTATGTTATATCAAATTATATGAGATAAATACTAATTTTTTCTTATAATTTGGGATGACAATTTTGAACTGGAACTGGTCCAATCGGATTGGAATTAAACCGATCAAATTCGGCAGCAACAGTTACGAACTGGAACCAATTCTGGTCCGGTTTAGTCGGTCCTTGAACCGGTTAGAGTTATTAAAAAAATATATTTTTAAAAAATTTAGAATGCCTGGCACCTCCCTCGATAACCCCCCAACACCCTCCTGCCCTGCTCCCCTCTCTCTCTCTCTCTCCCTCTTCTCTTTTTTTTCTTTCTTTTTATACAATACAAACAGTCAGTTTTAAAAAAAAAATTTAAATTATTTTAAATTTATAATATATAATAAATTATTCCAATAAGTAAAAAGACCAAAATATTAATTCCAAAAAGAAAAATAACAAATAGTTTTAAGGATAATTATCTTTTCAATTCTTTAAAATTTTTTTTATAAATATCTTAATCTATTTCAATTTCATTATATCAAATTTTCTCATAATAATTCAATATCAAATTCTCTCAACTTTCTCTATATACTTATTTAATTTTTCACTAATTATACTCTCAATTATTTTTCTCTCTTAATTTCTCTTTAATTATATTTTCAATTTTTTTGTTTAAATTCTCTTCAAGAAGGTGGCACATTAACCTACTACTTAAGAAAGCAAAAAAATAAATAAATAAATAAAGGGTTGATGTGGCGACATAACTTTAGTATTCATTCCCTTGCTTTGAGAAATGAATACTAAGTTATGTCGATTGATGTGGTGCAACCTACTGCAACATAAAGAAGATGTCAAAATTTTTTTTTTCAAACTTAAAAATTTATTATTTCTCATTTCATTTCTAACTTAAATATTTTTTTTTCAATTTATACACAAATTAGTAATAAGATAAATTAAAGTTTTATTTTCAAAATTAACTCCAATCAAATAAAAATTATAAACACATTATTTTAATTGTATTTATTTTTACTTTTAAATTAATTTAAATTATTAAATTTTAATATAATTTATAATTAAATTTTTTTAAAATATAATATTTGAAACTGACTGAACCGTCCGAATCAGATCGGAACTAACCGGTTGTCCGCTGAACGGTCCGATCCCATCTCAATTTTTCAGAACCGCGTACCATCGGCCATGGCTATATATAACAGCATTGTCTTGATTATTATATATATAAATTTGTCCGTACCATAATATGAGTAGGTAATTATATTTAACTCTCTCCCTCTCCGGGCAAGCAAACACAGGCAGCCACCAATAAGAGAAGGAAATACATTAATATCTTCTACCATTTTTCCTTTTCTGTTCTTTCACTTTCTTTTTCCTTCATCCAATTTTATTTTTACATATGTAAAGTTCTTACATGATTGATTACACCACAATTTGCCTAGATTTGCTAGCTGAAATAATCGTAAGCATAAGCAAGAAAACCAAAGACAAGTAAGCAAGACCCAGAGACAGAATTACTTGGTGACAAAATCTCTCAAAATGGTCACAAATTGGCATCCAACCAGAGTTCATGTTTCCATACTTGCCCAAGTACCCCACAGCAGTTGCAGCAGAACATCCAGCAAGACCCAACAACATCATAAGCTGTCGTGGTCAAAACCCACATAAATCATACAAAAAAAAGTCAGATTTTACATTCCATAAACGGCATATCAATTGACATAACACCCTAAATATCGACTTTACCAAATCCACAAGAAACAGGAAGAAAAACCGAGCTGGGTTCGAGCCATGGCGACCAAGAATGCCCAGGAACAATAAGGATAGCAAAGAGAAAGCACTTACAATAATATTTGCATAAGCAAAAAACCTGCAATTTATTTATACGATTAATGATTTACCAGAAAAATAAGATATAATTATGTATCTTATATTTTATCTTACTTGAAAGCAGAGGAATAGCTGTATTTAGCATCCATGGTAAATACTCCAATTTGAATGGATTGCTTGTTAGTGATCATGATCCATGCTGCAGCCAATGCGGTGGTAAACGTACAAATTCTGAAGAAAATCTGAGCACCAACAAAAATTTTGTGGGTTTTCAGGGGTGAGTTAGGTGGAAATTTGGCTTCAATGGTAGACATACTTGGGCTTTTTTCCCCTAATTTCAGTGAAAAACAGAGCAGAACAGAGCTCAAAGACAGGGAAGAAGAGGAAATGGAGATTAGACAGGGAAAAAGAGCGTGAAGTGAAAGATGGTATTTATAGAACTAACTGAGGAATCTCTGGGGCGCATTGATGATGTGATTCAGTGATTGATCCATTTAAGCGCAAAAACTGATGGGATTCTCAATTTTTTCTACTTCTTGATTTCTAATTTTTTTCTACTTTCTAATAAATAACTAATTGGAAAAATTACTATATCTCTATGGATACAATATATTAATATTCTTGAAGTTAAAAATTATACTATTTATTTCTATATTTTGATATAATATACTAGTATTTTTTAAAGTTTAAAAATTATATTATTTAATATAATATAACAATACGAAGAAATATTCTTTTTTGTTCAAGTGTATTAGTACAATAAATCAAACTTGGAAAAAATATTAATGTAATATATAAAAATTTCAAAAAAATAAATAGTATAATTATAAAGTATCAAAGTATATTATGTCAAATCATATATTGTAAATAATATAATTTTCAATATAAGAGAACTAATATATTATGCCCAACCTATAAAAGTAAATTTGCCTGACAAATTTGTATGGATTTCTTTGCTAAATTTCACTGAATAATTAAGATCTTAATTGTTTTCGAATGGTGATTGGCCAAAGATTAGATGGTTTGACCAATGATTATTTTGCATTGGATTAGAATTAGGCTTATGATTCGGGTGCGTAGATTTGGTTATATCTTATATACATATGATTTCAATGTTTTATCTTTGGAAAAGCACATGAATTATTTTCTTTATTTAGTTATCTTGAAAGTTGAAAGAATTTTGATTTGTTTCCATCACCATCTTCCCAATTCATAACCCGTAAGTCAAATTATTTTATTTTTTAAAATATTATTGAAAATTCATTTACAGACAAATCTAATAATATATTATATTATAACAATTTTTTTGTTTATTTTAAAAAAAAAATTGAAATTGATATTAAAAAGTATATTTTTAAACCAATATTTTACAATTCTAATCCATAAATTATTTATTATTATTATTATTATTATTATTATTATTATTATTATTATTATTATTATTCACTTTGTATTGTTTAGATACGTGGAATATATTTTTGGTAGACTAGAGAAAGGTACCTAACAATTCCAACAGGGTGAACTTGTAAATATATTAGCCAAAAAACTAAACTTAAATAATTACTAAGTATTTTAAGATAATACGAAATGCACATGCTATTTATAATAAAATATTGAAAAAGAAAAAAAAAAAAAGGATTTTGTTAGAGAATTGAAAATGCACATACTATTTATAATAAAATATTGAAAAAGAAAAAAAAAAGATTTTGTTAGAGAATTGAATGCTGTAAACTGGAAATTTTGAATGGAACAAAATTCCTCATAAATAACGAAACAAAATACATTAATTGCATTGGAACCTCCTGACAGAACAAACTAATGAGCCTGTTGTCTTAAAGAAGCATTACTACTTCTTTGTTAGGAATTTTTTTTTTCATCTATCCATAATTTAGATTTATACAGCCATCTAATAATCTGAATTTACATCGGATAAACTGTTAAAATGGATATACACCGATTGACAATTGCCACATTTATCTTTATTTAATATCTTGTGGCTGTGGTGCAGAAACAAAAATTTAGATTATGTCATCAAATCCTTGCCCAACATGACTACTCAAAATACTTCCATCACTTGTACTTTAAATTTATGTAAAAGTTGAGTAAGAGATTTTTTGGAGTTGAGAAAGGTGTTTCTTCAATGTTGCCAATGCCAAAAAAGGACAAAGGGAAATGGAAATTGACACGGCTTGCTTTTGAACGGATCCTTAAAATTCTCCATAGTTCATACCAAAATACCACGTTCTTTTAGCCTTGGGGATTTAGTATGAGTACGACAGTGTCTATCTCTTTTGCCTCTCAACTTTTTTTAATATTTTTTGTTTGTTTGATATCAGAATTAGCTTGACTAATCCAGATAGTATTAGATATAATTCGAAAAATAGCAAAATATTCTTTCAAAAGCTTTAAAATTGCAATATATTCAGAATTTGAATTCAAAATATCTAATTAAATTGGAAGAATATCGTACCAATATATAGAGTCTCTTGGATTCTCAACTTTCTCTCTTATTATGCAATTTCACTCTCTTTAATTAGTTAGGCATGTGATATTTTTCCATCTCATTTCTCAAGCAAACTCCTTACACTTTCTTATCTATCTCATTCTTATTGTTTATCATCGTATTAAAAAAAATTAATTAATTTTAACTTAATAGTACTTGTTTGGTAACTAAGTAAAGTCTCGATTTCGAATCTATATTTTCCATTTTGTTCTACTAAGTTGCCAGATAATAATTTTTATCTATTTAATTCCTAAATAATTATTTATCAATGGATTGTTCAGATAATAATAATTCAATGAAAAGAACATCTCTTACTCAGGGAAAATGAGGAAAGATCTATGGGCAAGGAGATTGAACTCAACCTATGTTGATGCTAAAAACATGAAACTAGAAATACTGGCAACTTTCCTCAATTTAATTTTACTGTATTACCTTAATTTCTTGCATATTGTCAGAAGCGCTAACAAAATAAATGAAAGAAAAAGAGAAATGGTCAACTGCAATCCACCATGTCTGGAAATCATGGTATGATTATCATCAAATTGAATGGTCTAGCATATTAGGAAAAATGAAAAGTATGCACAAATAAAATGGAGCTCTGCTCCTTCTAACAGTCTCGAGTTTTGAGACTCCGTAACAATTAAAAAAAAAAAAGAGCTCATTGCTTTGCCCCATCATTTTTTTTGGGGGACAATGACTGTAGATTACATGTACACATATGTACAACAGTGGTATAACCAACTCTCAGAGGATAAGCTATGGGGCTGTTTAAATGTCGAAATACTTTGGATCTGATGGATAATCATATTCTACATTCAGCTGCAATATAAAAGAAAAAAAAAAAGAAGGAACATTTCATTAGTTAATTAGTACCACTGAAATGTATACACTGAAACCAGAACTGCTCCATTATTTACTCAATACCTCGACAAGAGACCATATCTTAAATTATATACATGGATGAGGATGAAATACAACTGATCATATCCAGAAGTTTCTTCCTTAATATTAGGAAACTATCAGAAGAAATACAATCTAGAACGTTTAAACTTACCTAGGATGTCTGGCAAAAGCAATTTCAGCTTCTCAACAATAACGCGAAAGCTGAAGGAATTGTCATAGCTTATGTTTATCAAAGAAGAAGATTGTCATTATCTTTTCTTTTTCTTGTTTAGTGGTTTGTTACGTTAATACAATAACAGAAAAGAAAGATGGATATGCAAGGTGTACATGATCGCTTAGCCAGAACATAATCATCATCCGAGAAATATAATAAGCTGATTGAAATATGTATTTTTCCAAGAACAAATGTTCTAATGGACACACAAAACTTACCTTGCCCTCGTCAGAATCTGAATGCCGTTGTGGGAACACCACTTTAATATTACTATACAAGTAAAAGCGGCGATCCCCTTCCATTTCCATCTTGCTTCCAGCAGGTGGAGATGAAAGATCAGATTTGCACCTTCGAACTGACTTTAAACATCTCTTGGAAAAAGGGCATAAAAAACGAAGATGAAGAGCATAGCGCAGAACACCGGCTCCAGCAGCGTTTTCATTGGCCTTTAAAGGACTATATGTAGATTTTCTTGCACATATATCCGATGAATTTGGAGGACTGCTATCTGTACATTTACTATAATGGTTTGAAGATCTTATTGTATGTTCAATACTGAGTGCATTTAAAATGGAGCTCTCCCTCCCACAATTTAAAGAGTGACTAATTTCTGGGATTGAGGATTGCTTGACATCATTTTTTATGTCAGACTTTCCACTCCTCCCATTCAGTCCAGATGAGGATAAGGTGATCTTTTGGCGCATAAATGTCTATAAAAAATGCAGAAGAAAAGTAGAAGAAAAGGTCACCATGGGAATGTCAACACAATTCCATTAATAAATTAACATCAGAAGAAAACAAAGTCATACACACAGTACATTGAAGACAGATCTTTTAATTGCCAAATGGCAAATCTATCATACGTTTATTGCCAAAAGAACTCTATCTTTTAAAAAGCCATAAAAAAAAAAAATCGAAATCCTCCACATTTATAGCATCCAAGTGCACATCATAAACCCGTACACAATCCTGGGGTTGTCTTGCCGTCTCAAATTAGGATGCAGAACCTAACAATAGCCTAAAGATATCTATCTCCCTCCAACCTTACTTCCTATAAAACTACATGTATCTCTTCTATGTTGCTCTTATAAGCCCGTACACACAATGTGTTGGCATCAAGGTACTTCACTCAGGCAACTTAAATTTCCAAATCTTAAAGGACATAGCTTCAAGTGAACTGCTATTTAAGCACTTTAATGTCTTATCATGTCATTTCAACTCATAATATGATAATTTTGCGCATCATCAAGAATGCAATTAAAATATATGCAATTGATCCATTACACAAAGAAAATACCTTAGGAACTATAGCACATTATTACATAAAGCAATTTTGTCAATGTTTATGAATTTTATCTGAACTATTACTATCCCAGAAAACTCAAACGCCATAGATTGGATAACTCATTATATCCAATGTCTGGTCTGACTGAAAAGTGATAACTGAGCAAAGCATATCACATGTTCATAGAGTGAAGGTTTGTTACTTGCATAAAGAGTAAATAACACTTTTTGCTCGCTCTCCTTCACATAAATGTGCAATGTCAAAAATGTAATAAGGGCTTCTCCTTCCCCACATAAATCAATTTTTTTCCATGAATAATCATTATTTACACTTCATCCAAATATCACAAGGGCAATAGCTGTTATCAAGTTTCTGACTGTTCTGAATTTATTCATTGTAAAAGAAAAGAGCGGAACACAGAAATTACTGCAGAAGATATTCAAATACAATCGTGCAGTAAAGTAAATGATCCAAAATCTTTCAATAAAACCTAGTATCTTATTTATTAATCATGTAATTGTCGTTCTCTACTAACCTTAGTACCAGCTGGCATGTCACTTAAATCATAATTGCAGAAGAAGGAATGAATAGGTGTCTTTTCTGGATTACTGAGGACCTGCCAAAACCAATGCAGCCTGTCAAGGCATCTCTTCAGCTAAAGCACCATCAGATGTACAAATGCGCACGAAAATGTATAGAACAGCAGCTGATCCCTTTTTGTACCAAAGTTCACCATGAAATATACAGAAGCACAACTCTACCACAGACACACTTGTTGAAATGGCATAAAAAGATGAAAATTAAGCACTGTTGCATATACTTTCAGAACCACTAAAAGGAGAACCTTAGCATCCTCCCTATTTACTTTCTCCAATTTTTTTTTTCACATGCTCTAACACACAAGATCAAGACCACTGACTAATATTCAATATAACTGCACCAGATAAAATTTAATGTTGTTCCCTTTTCCAGTTTTGATTGCAATGGCTAGTTTCAAGGTAGATAGTCAAACTCAACAGCATAAAGACTAAAAGGAAAAGGAAATAGATTACCAATTGTATTCGCCCTTTGATAGGAATGCGTAGTCTGCTTTTTTCTGCATGTGAATCATCAATGCTTTGGCTCCTCCTCATTTTCATGTCACTTCCTCCATTTAAAGGCGAATGCGCAGCTAAATCTATCGATGAATAATATAGCAAATAGTTATTTCCATCCACACTAGTTACTGCAAATGGAAGTTTACGTGACTGTGGTGAGAAATTCCCCCCCGTGACATTGAGAACAGCAAGGAACCCATCAATTCTCTGAATATGAGAAATGATAAATGAGAGTTAATGGAAGGATAAACTAACAATGTCAGGGTGCAGAAATCCTGCAGTGAATCAAAACCATGAAAAGGATTCTTATAAGAAGATAAGAGTCCTTACCTGACTGGCTTTAGCTGATAATAACCGACCAGATAACAGGGATTCCTCAAATGAACCAACCAAGGACCTCCTAACAGGCAATCCACTAAGAGATCTACTCAATTTGACACATGGAGAACTAAGGTTTGAATCCTCACCCCATGATAGCACCATGCCTCTAGTAATCTCTGAAGTAAAAATATCAAACTCTTTATGTAAATTATCGCAATTCTGTATCGATTCATGCAGCATCCTGGAGTCCTTATCCTTCTGGGAATATAAAATGCTAGGGAAAGTTCCATCAAGCGACTGTTTTACTTCCTTAAAGGTCAAGTGTTCATCATTTAGCTTTTTCGTGACATTGCTACAGAATCCTGCAGATTTTATTCTTTCAGGAAGTTTTGGACCAAGAGGAGACAGTGATAAGGAGGATGATTCCATCTTTTTTGCAGGTATTGCAATAGCCCCAGTTTGGGACCTGACCTTTGTTATTTCTCCTGTATAATTAAGTCCAGGTGGTGATACAAATTGATTGTTAGGCTTCAGCTCTTTGTTGTCGAGCACAGGACCATCAGAGAAGACCAAAGAGTTTGTCCCATAATTATTATCCTGAGAGTTCTTCCCCTCTGGAATGACAGATGTACAACATTTTGGAGAATCAAAATAACTAGAACTGCAAATATGAGCCTTCTTATGCTCTTGTGACATGCTAATTTTTTCATTATCTTTACCACTCCGGATGTTGGTTTTACAAATACTGTCACCAATGTCTAGGGAATCACCACTAAATTGATCTTGGAGAAGCATTCCACTCAAAGGTGACAATAACCGCTTCCTAACTAGCGACCCAGTGGACTCAGTTCCATCACCAGTGCTATTAACCACGGTAGATTTATATTGGTTTTCATTAAATAAACAAACAGGAGAACTCGATCCAATTGAATCAAAACCCACAATCCTAGGAATGGGCATCTGAATATTCTGTCCACTTCTACGAGTTAACCACCCATTCTTGTGCTCCATAATGGTTTTCTTTTGAATATCTCCAAAAGAAGAGCACGGCAAATCCATCTGCATTCTATTGCCAAGATTTCCTCCTTGCATCCCACCCAAGTCATGACTGCTTACACCAACAATACGAGATGGGGTTGGCAACAATGTACTCAGAGATACTGCCACTTCCTCAGCAATGCCGCTGGAGGACACTTGAGGCAAACCCATCCCCAGAGTTGATAGTATTACCCTCAAAAAGTTAACAGTATCGTCCGTCTATTATGTTTTCTCCTCGTATTGTCTCTGTTGCTCAACCTCTATTGAATGCGATCAGTCCAAAACACCAGAGCACCACAATGTTTCAATCAAACGATGGTCCTTGAGTTCCTCAAATTCTATTAGCAGACAGACTACCTACATCTATCAACCAAATAAAACCCCATTTTAACTACACTTATTCTATCGGATGCTGATGAATTGTAGAAAACCAAGCATCCAAACTGGTATAAAACGACGGCTTACCCTGGAACAATATATGAAATAGCATTAGCTCCACACCATTATGATAGATGCAAAGTGTTAATACACCATCATATATAAATCCAGATGTCCCTAGTAAACTCTCACGATGATGAATCAAAACCTTAGAAATTAGATTCATAATTGAAAAATGATCCATCAACCAGTAGAATTGTTAATGTCATACAAACGCCAGGAGGGAATTCTGCGTTTCCTAAACAATCAACAAGCACAAAGAAAATAACTTTATGATCAGATGACAACAACCAAGACTAACGCTTTTCCATTGAAAATGTTAACTTGCTTAAATAACCAAAAACCTAAAAACATGAGGCCCATTTTAAGATTTTATCTTTCACCTCGATCTTCTGGGCAACTAAACATAAACAAATAAGAAAGTTACAAAATCCTAACTTGAATAAGAGTGTCAACACAACCAATGCATGTCTCATTCAATGAAAGGAACAAACAAAAGCAACTATATAAAGAACTGAGAAACCAAGCATGAAACGCACCGGTGAATACTGCGATCATGTGAAAACCAAATAATAAAACCATGTTCACAGTGGCCTGAGTAAAATCCATCAACCGATCAAACCCAGAAGAATATAAGTCCTCGGAGATAAATTAAACAAAAAATTAAAAAGGAATGAGAATCTGAATGATGGTTAAATCTTTTTCTTCTTTCTTCTCCTGGGATTATCTTCTCCTGTTTGGGTTCTTGGCGTTTCCATATATGCCTCACCCCTGTCGCCTTGTCTCTCTCTTAGACAAAAAGCACAGTGAACTATTAATCAATCTAATTAACTATCTTGGTAGGCCTCCCAAAAATAAAGCTAATGGCAGAGGAGAATTGTGAGTCATCAGTTTAACCAGACTTTTCTGGCAGAATTATTTACTTTTTTTTTTTTTTTTTGCGTTGAAAAAAGAAAAAGGACACAACTTGCGTAGAATACCACAGGCTATAAGCGCTCAGTTCGTCTGTTGTCAGTTATCACTTTGCGGGGCTTGCGGTTGCGGCTCTCATTGTTTCGTCGTTGTCCACCTTCAATATTTAATTTCCCTCATCCACTGTAATAGATATGCCCCTTTGCTTTTTATTATGGCACCATTTTTTCCCCAACAAAAAAAAAAAGGAAAGCAATCATTCAGTGTTTGTTGTTGAAATAGTTTTTGCTAGGAATAAGTTAAAAGGAAAATCAACCAATATTTGTAAGATGAACGAAAATCACTTAGTTCCATAATACATGCATTGTGTTCAGAAGCATAACTTTATGAGGACGAGGACACTTTTGAAACTTTGTTATATACAGTATAATAAAAAATTATACTAAATATTTTTTATATAATTTTAACATTTTCTTCCCAAATTTTTAAAAATTCTTTACATATATAACAGTTAAAGATGATATTATTTCATTTAGTTTTTTTAATTAAGAATTATTACTGCAAACATGTCGCCCACTAAAACTCTGACTCAAGCTCTGCTGTGCTGATTGTATTTTTTGAAAATAATAAATTATTTTCTACTAATAAGTGTATACTATATCCTCATAATGTGATTGCTCGGCGCAAATCCCAATTAGTCTAAATGGCTAAAAAATTGTGTACAATTTAGAAATTTTTAGGTAAATGGATCGATTATATTATATTATCTAATTTAATTATTTATTGATATATATTTAATTATTTTATTTTTATTAGTTGATGTAAAATTAAAAATAAAACAATTAAATATATATTATCGTGTGATTAAATTAATCTAATAAATCCGATATACTTAAAAATTTCTCTTAAAAAAAATAGAAATGGAATAATCACTAAATGAAGAGCCGAGCAGAAAGGGAAGCAATCTGTCCACTTTATCATCTTCAAATAAAAGTAAAAAAGGCTAAGACAACCAAAATACATCTTCTTATCATCTGTATGCGTACCTCGAATCCCATATCACCCATTCATTGTCATCATCATCGTGCTGATACAGTCTTTGGAAGCTGGCCGGCGTTTCTACATCTTTCAACTTAATTTTCTTCAATTTCCTTCACCAATAATTTCATTGAAATGAATTTGGCAACCTTTTGTTTGACCGTTCTAATGATATCTAAGCTTACATGAGACTACGATCAAAACATACTATCAATATATAAGAGTGCCAGCTGCCCAATTTGAGTCACCTACATGTCAAACTACAAAGTTTGGTTTGGTCACTCTCCAATTTCCATCCCATTTTATATAGTTGAGAAATTATTAAATAAATTATATCTATCACATCATCTGTAATTCAATTATATAATGATATATATTTAATTATTTTATTTATATTTATATACTATCATTGTATAACGTGATAAATTGAATTTACCTAATAATTTTTTGTTATATTAATACTAATAGTTAGGTGGTATTGTGATATGGTGTCGTCTTTCCTTCGTTTGTTGCTCTTTCATAGAGTTATGGATACAAATGATACATATTCTAATAATTTTTACTTTTTCACGTTCTGATGTATATTGTTTCCAAGAACATGCCCATCATCCCTAAGAAATAGCAAAGTATCATAGATGGAGTGGAATTCTTTATAAGCCAAAAGAACTGCTTAGCCACCATTATGCATAAAAAACGTGTAAAAGGTAATTTAATTATAAGGGTGTAAAAAAGTATTTATTGATATAAAAAGCGTGTTTCATGCACTTTTTTCTCTTTCATATCAATGGATGCAAAAAAACATGGGAATTTTACAAAAATGCAAATAACCGGATACTTCTTTGTATTTTTATTGGTGTTCAAAGTTTTTTTTAATTTTACTGAAAATAATTTTTTAAAATTACAATAGTACCAAAATTTCAAAATCACCCTACAATATGTTCAGACAATATATTTTTGGTATACTTTCGGCATATCTTAGTTCAATTTTCACCAATAAAGAATAAAAAAAAACCAGAACAACAAAAATTGTTCATTAAAGAAGAAGAAGAAAAATATAATTCAATCAAAATTCAAAATATCACAAATTCTCAAACAAATATGTCGGTATACCTTTCGGAATACTTTGGAAATTCTTTAGGAATATCTCGAATATACCTTTGAGATACTTTGGGTATACCTTAGGAATTTCTTGAGAATTTATAGGGAATTATTTGTGAATACCTTGGGGATATTTCGGTATATCTTTGAAAATTTCATGGAAATATCTCGGTGTATCTTGGGGATACTTTGGATATACCTTGATATATCTTTGAAAATTTTATGGAAATATTTTGGATATATCTTAGGGATACTTTAGGTATATATTGAGAATTTCTTAAAAGGAATTCCCTGGAATCTTGGGTATAACTTGAGAATACTTCGGTATGCCTTTGAAAATTTCATGAGAATATTTTAGGTATATCTTGGATATATTTTAGGAATACCTTAATAATATTCATCAAGAAAAAGAAGAAGAAATAGCCTTAAATTATGTCCTGATAATTTGGAGCAAAACAATAACTAATTATTTGAGTATACACAAAAGAATTCAATTGGAATGAAATTTGCCTTTGTTAAAAAAAAAACCTAAATATTTCTTTTTTTTTTTTGAAAGAGAACATTTCAAATTCTAACAATATAGCTTGAAAGCAATAAATTTTTTATACTCAACTGTCGATTGAGAAAAGTATAAATGGATTTGTTGGTTCCATATAGCAAAGTTCATTGAGAACAAAATAATCAAAATCTTCGCATGGACAATTTACACAAATTTTAAGTGGTTGAATTGAATAACTTAAATGCATTATGGAAAAAATATCCATATTAAAAACTAAATCCTAAGAACCACAAAAATGAATACGAACCAAACAAACAAAGGTGAAGAATTGAAAATGACAAATTCCTTTAATAAATTTCTTCAAACCACCTAATAGGTTTGTCTCTCCTCCATATATTCCTTCAACCTCACCTGCAAATGTTACAAACAATAATGGCAATAACACAACCATTTTCAACCGATGAAACTTCACCTAAATCAATTTGTTTGTTTGAGAAGAAGAAAGAGACTTCTGAAGAGCTAATGAGTGGTGAGAGATAAGAATTGCAAGTATGGAAAACGACGATGGTATTGATACTCTGGCTCTTCACTCTCTAGAAATTTTCTCAAAAAACTTCACCAAACGAAAAAGTTCAAAAGGAAGAGAAAGCCCAATATAATAAAAACGACTACACGTTTAATGAAAAAAAACTGAAAAAAAAAATGATGCACATATTAGATTTACTTAATTTTCTTTTTATTTTTGAAACACTTTTGAGATTTTATATTAATCTGATTGGTTGCGAGGTCAGTGCATCAATCAAATTTACAAAAAGCAATTCTTCTCTTTCAATATTGGGCAACAAATTAGTAGGCATCAAACTTTCCATCAAAGGCATCCCCCATTATATTTCTTTGGTCCCACCAAATTATGCTTTCAAATTGGAAAAATTATTATTTCTCTTCTGCATAATTTATAAAATTTTTTTGATATTTGAAAAATATATATGTGATTTGATATAATATATTAATATTTATAAAGTTTGAAAATTATATAATTTATTTTTTAAAAGTTCGATATATTATAGTAATTTTTTTTGCGAGTTTGATTTATTATACTAGTGTCATTGAAATTTAACATATTATACTGGTATCTTTCTAAACAAATTAGAATATTGTTAAAAGTAAACGTTTTAAAATTTAATAGAAAAATTATATAATTTAATATAAATAAAATAGAAGGGACAATTCATATATTTTTCAAACTTTAAAGAATACTGATATATTACATCAAATTACTTCTCTTTTTTTATTTTGCAAATTTTTATTACAACCATTTTAATGAATATATAATGAACTTTATAACTACCTTTTTCTTAATTTAATTTTCATCATAAGATGAGAATAAATTTATAATATTGATAATGCTATATCTCTGTATAGTTTACTTTTAAATAAAAGAAAGGTAAATTACTGTAACCTCAAAGTTATATTGAATATACTGATTGGTTTTTCTATTTTTAAAAATATATTACAAAATCTTTTATGTTTGATATAATAAATTAGACAGTTTTTCAGTTAATTTTTTCTATTATATATAAACAAAATGTTAAATTTGCTCTTCTTTTTTATCTTAAAAAAATACTAAAAAAAATTTAATATCATCAACTTTATACTAAAATGTTAAATTTGTTATTTTTTTCAATATTATATTTTTTAAATTAACAAAATGTCAAATTTATCAGAAAAATAAATAAGAATATTTTTGATATTTTTTAATTGACTAACTAGTATATTTAACCAAATTTGGAGAAACTAAATAGTATATTTAATCAAACTTATTAAAAGTAATTGAAGTGACTAATAGAATATTTTAATTAAATGTAATTGAATGACTTAACTAATATATTTAATCAAATTTGAAAAATTTTATAATATATTTAAAAAAAATAAAGGGAATAGCAAATATATTTAACCAAATTTAAGACATATTAATAATTTATCAAAAAAAAAATTATAATCAAGAAATATTTACAGTTAAATATATTGCTATTTTGCAATATTTTTCTGGCCTGCAAACTTCCTCTCTATTCCTTTCGCTGCAAAGGGAAAACCGAAGCATCTATCGAAGAGAGAGAGAAGGATAAAAGAAAGAAAGAACCTTTTCTTCCTTCCTCTTCTCTTTCACAATTCAATTACTGCCCTTTTTGTTTTTCTCACTCAAAATTGAAGATGATCGACTTTGCTCGCGTTCAAAAGGAGCTTCAAGAATGCAACGGAGACATTGAATCCTCTGGTATCACTGTCACTCCTAAATCCGACAATCTAGCTTGCTTGACCGGCACCATTCCTGGACCAATAGGCACTCCTTATGAAGGTGGCACTTTCCAAATTGATATCTCACTTCCAGGTATATCTTCACTGCTTGAGTCCTATGTCTCTCAATTTAGCTTATTTAGAGTCCTTTCATTGATGATTTTATTCGGTTTCTCTCAATTGAGCTGCATTTTGGTGGAATTTCTGTTTTCTTATTAGATGGAGAAGACAATTCGAACAGCAACAGAAATGTGAAACATGCTTGAATTAATAATATATATTATTTATTTACCTTCACAAGTATTTTATGCATTTAGGGTTTGAATGGAGGTTGGTCTTAAAGATCATGTATTAGTTTCACATGAACTTGAGGGTTTCAAGTGGGTTTATTATATAATGAGGGTAGGAATGTGTTGAATTTTGAATGAATGTGCACTGCAGCATGCTGTGCTTTTGGGTGCTAGACTGAGGAAGACGACTATTAAATTATTTTTTTATTAAAAAAAAAAGGTTATGTAATTTATGATCATTTTCTTAAGAGAGCTTATTTCTACTTTCAGACTATTTGCTGTATTGTGAGAGAAGACTTCTTCTTTCTTCATTTTTTTTGTGCGTCTTTTTTTAAGAAAAACAGCCTAATTTAATTTGCATTTGTGGTGCTATACTCTTTTTTTGTAGATGGATATCCTTTTGAACCTCTCAAAATGCAGTTCGCTACAAAAGTCTGGTAGGAGAAATTGTTGTAATCTGCTATTATTATGGATTAGTAGGTGCATGTTAGCAGAATAGTTTTTTTAAGTTAATGATCGAGATAATTAACATTGCCATCACTTGTTCTTCTGTGACCTACGTGCTGAAGGCATCCTAATATTAGCAGTCAAAGTGGGGCCATCTGCCTGGACATCTTGAAAGACCAATGGAGCCCGGCACTTACATTAAAGACAGCACTACTTTCTGTCCAAGCATTACTCTCTGCTCCTCAACCTGATGACCCTCAAGATGCTGTAGTAGCACAACAGGTATAGTTTTTCTTATTCAATCTCTACTCAATTTTACCTAATTCAATCTCTATTCAAGCTCATGTTTTTATTTGGATTTAGTTAGATCTTAACCTTGACTATGGAAGTTCAGGGACCATTTTAACATTTCATCTCCACCTTCTCCTCGTTTTATTGCATGGCATTGAGCACGTAGACTTCAAAAACACTCACAATCATTAAAATTTAACTTCACTTTCTTTTATTTTTCCCTTCATTTTCTTGGTTCTCTTTAATTTCTGTGTCTTAATTCGCTTATTGTATAGACAAGCTCTCAGCTTGACTTGAGATTTCAAGTATGGTTGCATATTTTCAATTGTTGAATTTACGCATGTGGTTTGATAGGAAGATTTGGACATGCATTTATTGAAATTGATTTATTTTTACTGAGGATCTGAGTTTTGAATAAATTTGTACATTCTGAAAATTGTGTTCAATGTTAGCAAGAGAACAATGAACTCTGTGGTGGTTTTTTTAATTCCATGAACTTCATCCAAAGAACTGTGCAAGAAATCTTAAGACCTATTATGATTCAAATTTGATCACATCATGTATGAGATGCATTGATATGTGCTGCTTTTGTTGATGTTATTGGATGTGAGATATGATCATGAATTCTGGACTTCCCGTGCAATTAATGGGACAATTTTGTGTGATATCATCCAATTAATTTTAGCAGAAAATGAAAATACAACTGATTGCAAATTATGTAAAGTTCATGTACCCAAATGCATGAGATGAAAGATAGACTATGTGTCTTATTATGGGGGAGTTTCATAATCTTGCAAAGTTCTTATGTCATTTGGTTTGATGCCTCTTCGCACAATATTTAAACTTCAGCCTTTTCTGTTATCCATTCTTCAGTTGAGAATGTAATAAGTTATAATTATGTCATTTTTATGATTTAGTTTTCTGTGGACTTTGCAGTATCTTAAGGACTATAAGACATTTGTGGGCACAGCCCGCTACTGGACAGAAACTTTTGCCAAGATGTCATCTCTTGGAGTCGAGGAAAAGGTTTGTTGAGTCCGTTTTTTGGTTTGCTCTTCTCCTCTCTTCTCAAATTGTATCTCTTGTTCTGCAATTTTTTTTTCCAGCAAATTAAAGAGTTAATGTTGTTCTAAAAATTAGATACTTGCCAAACGGTTCGAATTATCTGTGTTATATTTGTGTATAGCCTATAACAGATGATTTAAAATTTGCAATGGAAAACTTAATAAGCTAGCGGTGGATTGTGATAGGTACAAAAACTCGTAGAAATGGGGTTTACTGAAGCATTAGCCAGGAGTGCGCTGGAATCTGTTGGGGGTGATGAAAACTTGGCACTTGAAAAGCTTTGTTCTAGTTAGAAAGGATTAACAGCCTAGATACAGAAAGGTTCATATGAATATAGAGTTTCCATATGTTAGTCTTTTTGGGATTTTATCTGGGATTGTTTAGACTTTGCTACTCATGAACATGTTTTTGTTGACGTCATATGGATGGAATTGCTAAAACTAAATTCTTAGTTTCAAAACCTTAATGTTTACTGGAGTATTTTCTCGTCAATCGTGGTTCGTTCTGTTCCAGTATTTATGATTTTCAGGCAAAGGAAAGTCGCAACCTTTGACATTCTTTGGTTTACCATGTCAGCACAGCAACCAATCGGAATTAGCTAGAAAAAGTAACAACATGAGAATAGTCTCTGTTCTGATCTTAATGAGATTGATCCGAAAACAATTACGAAAAATTTCGTCTCACTGCAAACCCTGATTTTTTTCGTAAAATACAATTATACCCTAATAAAACGCTTATGAAATAAGAGGAATTTCTCAATCATGTTAAGCGTGATCTTACCATTAGTTAACACATTAATTATTAGATGTGTTCTAATTAATCGATTTGTATACATTACTTTCCTACCCACTCAAGTAAAGGAGCACAACATTTTTATCTTTAGAACGTATTCATTGATAAAGATGGAGGCATGCTTCTTCTGCATAATTATGTATATAAATTCTTAATGTTAACTAAATTTAAAAGGTTAAAGGACTTGATAAACAAAAATTTATTGAAAGATTAATAGAACAAACTTGAATAATTCAGACCCAAAAGTCAATTGAACAATTCATGCAAAGAGAAAAGTGTGCAAATAACTTTAAATTTCTCTGTATATTGTTGTAATAACAAGATAAATGTTAAACGCCAATGTCAGAGCAAGTGAACTTGTAGAAAAAGTTTCAAGGCCTTTACTAGACTACGATTTCCAATACAACGATGAGTGTTACTAACACTTCCTTACACTTTTTACCGTATACTTCTGATGCAAAAAATGTCTCTTTTTTTTTATATAAAGTATTAATTTTTATTATAAAAACTAATAATATTTTATAAGTAGAGTGATATTTTTTATATATTGGAAGTGTATGAGAAAATATTGCTCACATTTCTTTATAATGATGCTCCAAGAGATAAATGAACAAAAAATTCATTCAACTTCACTGAATCTTCTTCCATTGTGATCAACCCAAAATATTACGCTAAGAACTGCATCTATGAGAATACCTGAAAGTGATAAATATGCTTTGATGTTTTCAAGCATACAGAAAAAGTGAAAATGAAAGCACAAGGAAGGCATCTCAAATGAAAGACATGTTTAATGCAATTATCAGTGCAGCTGCAAAGTTTTTCGAGGAACATATTGGCAAGCTCATAGAAGAAAATCACCCATTCAAAAAAAAATTTGACTTACAGAAGTTTCATATCTAGATATCATCAGCCTCATTCGCAAGGTCAAACACATAGGAATCCATACACAATTGGTCCAAACGAAGCCAAAATATCTTTTAAACAACAGTATAATCAAGTGCATAATTTGGCATGAAAATACTACATTAATGCTGAAATTCCCGAAGCAACTTAAGAGGCTTCAGCAGAAGGTTGAGTCACTCCAGACAGTACTAACAACTTGCTCAGGGATTCTGGCGAGCAAACCCGGTATTTCACTTTTCCAGAGGGCAGGAGGAAGATCTCAGCCAATTCAAGCTTATCTGAATTAAGACTTGTACTGTCCATTGTCTTGCTGAGCACCTTTAGTGCCAGCTGAACTGCCTCTTCTCTTGTAATATCATCCTTGTAATCCTGCTTCAACATTGACTGTGCTGCCTGGTTGTTTGCTCCAACAGCTGCAGCCTTCCAACCACCATAGTTCCCACTAGGATCACTCGTGTAAAGCTGAAAGCCAAAGTTTTTATCCCACCCTGCAAAGAGAAATGAAACACCAAAAGGACGGAGCCCACCAAACTGCGTGTAACCTTGCTTGGTATCACAGAGAGATTGTACAAGCTGTTCAACAGGCATTGGTTCTTGATATGCAAAATAGTAGCGCTGGGCTTGAACTCTAGCTGTGTTAATAAGAATGTTGGCATCAGACATTATTCCAGCCACAGCACAAGCTACATGGTCATCAATCTTGTACATTTTCTCAGTTGATGTTGACGTCTGAAGGAGTTTAGAAGTGACTTTCTTTTCACCAACCATGACAACCCCATCTTTTGACAAAATGCCTATAGCAGTTCCTGCATTACCAATAGCTTCCATTGCATACTCTACTTGGTAGAGACGACCTTCAGGAGAGAAGATTGTTGTGCGGCTATCATATCTTCGAGACATTTTATCACTACTTATGCAAGCAAACAGCTAAGTTAGCAAGAAAAGATAAAATAATGCATAGTTGCTTACACGCAAACGTAATTTGTAGACACACACACTCAGATGACACATTGCAAAATGATAAAAATATATAATGGGAAGAGGGAAAGCAATGAATAAAAATAGATGAACCCTTTCCTTAGAGTGAAAATCTAAGATGGTTGATATGCAACTAAGAATTCAAGAATGTTTATTAAAAAAACCATGCCATGCCCATAAATTATGAAATTGATGTTCATAGCGCTCTACTCGCCTATTGTTATCACAAAAGCTTCTGATGTTGTCTAAATAACATCATAGCAAGAATCCAAATAATTCAGTCTTTGAGCTAAAAAGAAATAAATAAATAATTAATGGGCCTTCATGGTATCATGAAACAACAAAACCATTTCCAGAAAAATTATTGCAATAGCGAACCAATCATAGTACTTTTAAGGCATTGGAATTCAAAAAGGAATAATAAATATAAATGCAACATGGACACATATGGTATAACTTTCTATCTCTCGAAATCGGCCTAAAGCATTCTTGATAACCAATTCCGTATTGCAGTCCTAACGTAAATTGGTCAATATCAGTAGTATTTGGCATAATTTAGAAATTGAATCAGTGGATGTTCTGTATGATCAAGTTAATAACCTAAATTCAGTTTCCCAAAAGTGCACTAGAAACATCCCTATCAGACATTTCTTTTTTCCTCATGGTAAGACAACTACACAAATAACACGAATGATTCTTGAACTCTGGGAGATTTAAAGTTACAACTGAACAAATTCCAGTAGATGGAAATTATATAAAGATTACATGCTTTACAAAATGTAAAAATTGAACTCTTTAAATGCAATAGAGATCAAAAGCTCTATAAAACGTATATCATAACTAATAAAATTTATAAATTAGCATTTCGTGGCAGTTATCTTGCTTTTGGAATGATAATTTCCGTCAGCATTTCAGCTTTCAAAAGTAATTAAGCCAATGCTCTTTAAAATTAAACAAAATGGTCTTAAACTGGCTTCGCCAGCGATAGCTAATTAAGAAAAGATCTCAGCTATTTACCTGCGATGGAATCTAAATCCAGCTGCAAATTCAATGATACCCAAAATCAAAACTTTATCGAAGATCTAACCGACACTGAGACCAAATGTGAGAATAAAAGAAAGGGGGAAAGTTGAGGGTTTTGCAGAATGAATCGTTTGATCAATTAAGTAAAAGTAAACTATATTGAAAGAGAGACGATGCTTTACCTGAGTTATTGAGAGACTGACTTGAGGAGGAAGCTGCGAGGCCGAGAGACACAGTGAGCACAGTTGGTTTAGATCGTTTTCTTTCTTTGCGGCCAAGTTTGGGCTAATTGCACAAATAGTAAAATTTTATCAATTTATTATAATTTTGTATCTAAATTTTTAATTGTCATAAATTAGTGCTAAATTTTTTATAAATATTATAATTTAATACTAATTTTTAATTTCTAGCACCAGAAAAATAATATAGCATATCACATTACTCTATTATTTAAGTCAGATTTATTTTCTTATAAAAAAATACTTAAATGACGACGTTTTCAAATATTAAAGAAAAATAAATTATATAAATAAATTATAAAAAAGAAAATAATATATTCAATTATTACAATTTTGAGTGTTTGTATAAGAGAATAAATCTAATGTGAATAATAAAGTGATGTGACATGTTATGTTATCTTTTCGATACTAAAAATTAAAAATTGATACCAAATTATAATATTAATGAAAAAAATTGATACAAATTAAAAAATTTTGTACCAAATTATAATAAAAAATAAAATTTGTTAGGATTTGTGTAATTACCGCGGACAAGTTTTCTAATGGAGAGGGAGTTGGCACGACGTCGTTTAAAATGCTAGTTAATATTGGTATAAATTGTGCTGGCTAATTATGGGCGCAACAATTTTTGAAACTCAATTAAGAAAATCTCGATTTTCTTTTTCACATTAGAAAATCTCAATTAAACCATTCCTATTATTATAAGTTCACCCTGTTAGTTCGATTTTTCTAAGGAATCTTAGATTTTTTTTTCTTCTTTCTACAACCCTATTCTTTGAATAATGGATCAAATATGTGAATTTTTCTTTCATCCAGAAGAGTTTATGTGGTTATATTTGTTCATATGAGGACATATAAATTGAAAACCGAACTGAATAAAATTCAATTCAATTTGATTCGATCGTCAATTTCTATTCGATTTTATATTCTCTATGGGCCCATTTATGATTTAAGCATGTTATGAGTTTCAAGACCACCTCTCTAAAATTGGTGAAGTCTGCCTTGTAGCAAGTAGCAACCATATTTCAATGGAATCTCCCCAGTGCGCGCCTGATCTGCTGCCGATGATAGTTGGCGACTGGGGAAAAAGCTTTATTTGGTGGCTGCTACTGATTGAAAAGCTACGAGTCAGAAACTTATTTTGCTTGGAGGCTTCAACTTCATTGTAGTATTTACTATTTAGAGTGAGTCTAACTGGTCTTGTTCTATGTTTATGAGGGCATTTAATAAGCAAAAATTCGTAATAATAAATTAAATGGCGACAGGATTCCTTACAGATTCAACACGTTCAAACTAACGTCTTCCTCAGCTTTAGCATCATTCGCTGATGTTTCCTCCTAAAATCATACTTTTTTTTTCATGCCCCTTTCCCTTTCCTGTTTTCTTCAACTCTTCATTCTTTTAATTACCAATCTTTCATTTTGCATAATAAATATACAATTATGTCCCTATCTAATTTCACCCAATTCTTCCATTAAACCCTTAAAGAAGATATTCATGTCATAATACTCACTCAGATGAAGATTTCCATTTTAAAAAAAAAAACATGTAAAAGGATTGAGATTGATCAGAGGATATTCCGTCATTTATTATTTATTCATGTATTGCCTCACTGTTGTTGGCGAATTTTTATGGCAAAATAGAAATACACAAAAAACTTGTCCCGTTTCGTATTTTTCTACACCATCAAAGTTGTTGCTTAACTTGCTTGCAGTGTCTCCAGGGTTAACCAGCTTGAGTAATGCCAGATAATTGTGATAATTTCTTGAATCCACCACGACTTCACTTAATCTTTTCTTTTTTCAAAATCAAAGTAAACATAAGAGAATTGGTATTATTTATAATTTATTTTTTTCATGAATTAAATTAATGATATAATATAGAAAGAAAAAAAAAGGACTTAAGGCATTCAATATAAAAGTAGAGATATGGTAGGTGAAAGTGGTGGCAGACGAATTATTTTTGTAGTGGCTAAAAATTCCGATAAATAAAATTTTAGGTCCCTAAAATCAACAGGAATGCAAATGGTGCATAGCTTGAGAAATGTGAAATGAAATATAATCGGAAGAATCATTGTAATGTAGATTGAATTAAACAAGTTAATGACAAAAATTATGAAATTTCGAACTTATTCTTATAAAAAAAATCTGATAATCCATTAAATTTTAAAAAAATTATTATATATTTTCTATATAATTTAATATAATATATTAATATCTATAAAATTTAAAAATTATATAATTTATCCAGAATAGTAAATCAAAAAGATGCTATGGCAGTGAAAGGGCCTGCTCCAGTGCTTGGCGCCTGAAAGCCTCCGTCCTTTTTATAAGACTTCCATGGCCCTACAGTCCTCACAGCAGAGGAAAACCAAACAAATTAAGAGTGGGCAATGGCAGTGCCCTGAAAAAGTTCAACGAAAAAGTTACTTTTTTTTTTTTTTTATATACTAAATTTTTGATTCCTCGTTTGACATTGAATGACGTCACTTGTAAAATCTAATAATAAAAGCCCAGTCAGAGTAAAAAACCTGTCCACCCTCATCCCCGACAAGGGGCAGCTCATCCTCGTGGCAAGATTGTTAATATCGGGGAATTCCATGGTTTATTTGATAAAGACTATGGCTTGCTCGCTATCCGCAGTGTGACTCACACTCCGCAAAGACTAAGCTACCTTGCATTCTTGGCGGGCTATAAACTGTGTGTCATCAAATTCTAATCCCATCAACTGTATATTACATATCTCTTGTAATCTTCGTTAAGCATCCGGCCATCTCTCTCGGCTGCTGTTCTTTTTTTGTCCTAATCGTTTTCTTTTAAAACGTTTTTCACGCCTCGGTGTCGTTTTAACCGCAAGTTTGGTGAAAGAATCTGTTCTACCGGTTTACCGACGCCGGAATACCACTCATTCATCTGGTTCCATGTGTTCGTAACGCCTGAAAATGGGTTGCGTTGTTAGCAAGACCACTGCCACAGAGCGCAGGAGACGCGCCGGTTCTCCCACCCTTCGCCGGAGTTCCCATGAACCTGCTGTTGCTGTCACCGATGCTGTTAATGGTGTCAGGGCTAAGAAGGAGGTAACCCATAGGCACAAGGCTGGTGATTTTGAGCTACGGCGGCCGTGGCCGGCGCCAGTCCTCATAAACCAACAAGGTTGGCCTTCGTCGCTAATGGCAGTCGCTGGCAATGTGATCGGTGACTGGACTCCTCGTAAGGCAAATACCTTCGAGAAGCTTGATAAGGTAACGCATTGAAGACAGACTGAGAAGGGGAAAAATTAACCTTTTCTTTTGTCGCATTTGATAATTGATGCCAATTGACATTCACATTAGTAATTGTGATTATATTGTTTTGATGATAGATTGGTCAAGGAACATATAGCAATGTATATAAAGCTAGGGATCTGATATCAGGAAAAATAGTGGCTTTGAAGAAAGTAAGGTTCGACAATTTAGAGCCAGAGAGTGTGAAGTTCATGGCTAGAGAGATTCTTATTTTGAGGAGGTTGGATCACCCTAATGTGCTTAAACTTGAGGGTTTGGTAACTTCGAGGATGTCATGTAGTCTTTACTTGGTTTTCGAATACATGGACCACGATCTCTCCGGTCTAGCGGCACGCCAGGGGGTCAAGTTGTCCGAGGCTCAGGTAACCTTTTTTTTTTTTCCCCCTAATTGATGAAGATGAGATGCGTTTTTTTGTTGGTCGTTTTGAGTTAATTGGGATTGGTTGAAGAAGGTAGACTTTTTACGGCGTTGTATTTGTGGGGGGTTTGTTTGGTGGTATAGATGGCTTTGGGCATAAGCTTTTAGGGGTTGTTTTTTAGCTTTTGTATATGTAATTGGATTTCACTCTTGTTTGCTCACCTAGGCTTTTGGGTTATTGGCTATACTTGTATTTCCCTTTCTTAAAAGAAAAGGTTTTTCTTGTTGAAAACTTTGATGTTTCTTTCAAGACCTCTCCAAGTTTATTGGGCCCCATGCCTAATTCTTTTTATACCCAATGTTGTGAATTTTGCGGGGCTATAATGTGGAGCTTTCTAATGAGCAGATGATGTTTTGTATTTTTTAGAGTTTGAAATTTCATCGAAATTTCATTCTCACATCACAACATGTGGATGTATAGATATTGGAGACTCCCCTTAATTTGTATGTAAATGTGGTGTCCTCTCTTTCTGTCTTTGCCCCTTTCCCGAACAACTTTTTGTTGATAATGTGCAGAAAGATGAAGAGGCCAACTTCCATATTACTGTTAGTTTTTGTTGCCTCAAGGGAACTAATATATCATTCACCTTTATATAGTAAAATGAAAAATTGAATTGAAGTTTTTATTCCTGGATGCTGAATAGAAGTAAACTTTATTATTTATATTCATTTATTTGTCATCCAGACAGTTTTAATGCAAAACTATAAATATTAATTCAGAATCCCATAATCTCACATGCAAAATATGCTTCTGAATTCTTTTTCTGTTGACATCACATGTGATGATAATAAAATAAAGTTTTCAATGTTCTTCACTTCAGCCATCTACTCCAAGCAGAGTGATGCGTGCTTATGCTTGAGTTTTGGCTTCAAACACCTTATAGTTCCTTCATTTCTTAATTGTTTGTTAAGATTTTGAATGAAAATATCAAATTTGTATGCCTAAGGATATGAGACATAACTTTCTTTTTTCCTTTTTAACTGAAAATATAAGCAGTTTTAGTTGCTGCTGGACGAATGTGATATGCAAAAAATTAAATGACCACCATATGAGACTATCTATATCCCATGATAAAATCATCTGCCTGACATGTTATCTCTGCTACATAATCCTGTGTAGATAATGATTATTTCTATGCTTTTAGGAGCTGGTTTATGTCCAAAAATCAATTGACCTTTCAAAGGATATTTATCTCTAATCTAATCTCTACTGGGACATATCATCAGTTCCGATCTATAATAGAACTGCATTGGGTTTTCTCTGGTATAATATGTTCGGAATTTTAAGTTGTTGGAATTTTAATGAATTGCCTCCTCGGATTTACACCTGAAATAGTGTCTTGTCTTGCTGTAAAGAAAAGCATCCTTTTTCATTCTAATTCTTTTTTGTGGTGTAATACCTATTATCTGTGAGCCTGAATTTAACATAATCAAGAATGAACCAGTTGACTGACTGATGTATTTCTCAATTTTTTCTCCTTTGCAGATTAAATGTTACATGAAGCAACTGCTATCTGGACTTGAACATTGCCACAGCCGAGGTGTCTTGCACCGTGATATCAAGGGTTCCAATCTTCTTATTGACAATGAAGGAGTTCTAAAAATTGCCGATTTTGGACTGGCTTCTTTCTTTGATCCTGAGCATAAGGTTCCCATGACAAGTCGAGTTGTCACCCTTTGGTATCGTCCTCCTGAGCTACTTCTTGGTGCCACTTATTATGGTGTCAGTGTTGACCTTTGGAGTGCTGCCTGCATTTTGGCAGAGCTACTTGCTGGGAAGCCAATAATGCCAGGACGGACGGAGGTATTATTTTACTCTTGTTTACCAGGTTTAATAATTTTATGTAGATTTATTTATGTTTTTAAGTGATGATTTTACTATGAGAATACTTTTGCCTCATGATTTTGGATACACATTATCTATAATCAATTAATCAGCATTGGATATTATTAGGGTTATCCTAGTGTCAGGGCAAGTAAGCTTAACGTTTTCAGTCATTAATGAAAACATGGAAATCTGTGTTTTTCATGTAATTTTACGGACTTAGAGTTGTAATTTTCTGTTTGATAAGGAAATTTCCTTTGCTTTTAATTTTATTTGGCAGTATTGTTTTGTTTGACATTCAACTGATGCTAGTTGTCTTTTTTGTTCTGTTTTATAGTTTGCGCATTCACCTTTGAATTGCTGTTCATTTTGCTGATTAGGTTGAACAGCTGCACAAGATATTTAAGTTATGTGGCTCCCCATCTGAGGAATACTGGAAGAAATCAAAACTTCCTAATGCAACAGTTTTTAGACCTCAGCAGCCATACAAACGCTGTATAACAGAAACCTTCAAGGATTTCCCTCCTTCTTCTCTACCTCTAATAGAAACTCTTCTTTCAATTGACCCTGATAGTCGTGGTACTGCTACAACAGCTTTAAATAGTGAAGTAAGCAATGTTGACTGAGCAAAAAATATACATGTATCTGAAAATGGCTTTATTTGTTCTAGCTCAGGGAATTGTTAAATATCTTGATTCTCTTGAATGTGATCCTCTGAAAGTTTTGTTGCTAATGAAGTCTGTGTTCTTTAATCAAACTAGTTTGTGAAAACGATATTGAATTTCATAAATTTTGCAATTGTTTAATCATGTAACTGGTTCTCTGAGTACAGTTCTTTACCACTGAACCTTATGCGTGTGAGCCATCAAGGTTGCCCAAGTATCCTCCAAGCAAAGAAATGGATGTGAAGTTGAGAGAAGAGGAAGCGGGAAGGTTTGCTTGTTCTTTCTTCACACCGTGTGTGCTTTGCACTGGTCTTGACTATTTGCTGATAGATGGTACTCAAATTTTCTTAATTAATTTCTCAGGCAAAGAGGCATTAGTGGAAAAGCAAATGCTGTTGATGGTGCTAGAAGAGTTAGAATTCGCGATCGGACAGGCAGGGCAGTGCCAGTTCCCGAAGCCAATGCAGAGATTCCATCAAACTTAGATGTATGTAGACTACCCTTTTTTTTTTCCTCTAAAAATTGTTTTTGGCTGATAAATTATTTGTTTATGAATTTAGCTTATTATTGTGTAGATGATATCAGAAAGTAACCAAGCCAAACTATCAGTCTTTATCTTGTTAAATCTTATGGGAAAAGTTGTGTCATTTACATTCTTGACCAGTGCAAATGTGATAAATAGTCTGTTGGAATTAGTGTAGATGTAGGTTAGATGGCAACCATTGAGAGGAATTCCTGGCTTTAAGTTCTGTGACAACCATCAAAAGGATTTCTTAATCTTAGATTCAATGACTCATTGATAGGAATGGTCTCTTTTTCCAGCAAACTAAACTGTCATCTATTCATCTTAGGTTTCAAAGTTAGTAAAACAACTGGGTAGAATTGACAGCTGGTTAGGTCTACCCCTGCATCATTATTTGAAGATGTTACATGAAATTCTACTCTATGCCTGGTTTTCAATATAAATTTTGACTTTTTTCTTCTCCTTTGAAATTAATTTCCAGAGATTGAGAGTCATGACACAAGGTAATGCTAAGAGCAAAAGTGAGAAATTTCCACCTCCTCATCAGGATGCAGCAGTTGGACATCCTATTGAGGCATCACAGAAAGGGCCAGTATCATTTGGGGCTACTGATACCTCTTTTAACTCATCGATATTCAATTCAAAGACATCATCATCTGTTAAAAGGGCTGGCGCTGTTGGGGGCCCTTCAAGAAGAAGGAAAACCAATAAACAAGACCCCCAGAGGGCTCCATCAAATTAATCCATCCTCTTTAGGATTATCAATGGATCTTCTATTCAAGGGTAAATCTGAGGTTTTTGGCAGCCGGAGTTGGAGATGGAGAAGAGAAGAGAAATCATGAATAACTGTGTTGTTTTTTGGGATTAGTTGGTCAATTTTCATCCTGGGGCTTCGTTGCTTTTTGGTTTTTTCATTTAATTATTGTTCCCCATTTATTGCACCTCGTCATATAAGTATCTCGTGTATAATCCCCACAACAGAGGCCCCAGTGGGTGAGTATAGCCTGCAAGTGCAGTCCCACTTTTCTTGTACAGTTTTTTGGAAGAAGTGAGCGCTTCCTCAATTGAAAAAGAAAGTGACTTTCTCAACTCTCAAGCTTGATTATGGAGTTTGTGTTGTAAATCAGGAGAACTGCTAACTGAGTTGGTTGTCGAGTGGTCTAAAAGTTGATAATTGATAACAATATATATTAAATAATTATTATAAAAAAGGATATAATTAGACAAGGAATAGCTGAAAATTATAGAGGTATTAAAATTTTTTATTTTTCTTAGATTTTAGCACCCCAAATTATTCCAAAAAAAATAAAAACCCAATTAGAGTGTTAATGAGGGTTTAATTTAAAAAAAAAAATAAAAAATTTGATGTTACTTAATAGAGAAACCTTCTAGAGCAATAATTTAGAAGCTTAAACCTATATTTTGTTAAATCCCTATAGATTCCCTTCCAAACAAAGCGATAGTTGAATGGATTTAAAAATCTTGAATGAGCAATAATTTAGAAATTTTAATATATAATCAAGGATAGTACTATTAGTTTTTATTACTTTAGATTGATGGATGACATTATAATGTATTAAAATTTATATATTTTTTATTTGGTATCTGGAACATATCTTGAAAAGTAACAAAACAGGCTGTGAAAAATTTTTGAAGTATCTTTAGATTGGCACTAGAAAAATAATGAGATATTTTTATTTTATTATGTTTGGAAAATAATAATAGAAAGTAAAATAATTTTTATTTTACATTCTCTATTTTCTCTCCAAAATATAAAGAAAACAAGAAAAATTGGACAAAAATATTACTATTACTCATAAAATTACTTTTTTATCCTTAATTATTATAATAAAGTATTTTATATATTGTAAAATGATGTGAAAAAAATATAAATACGTAAAAAAAAATTATCTCTCACAATAAATTATCTAAAGAAAAAAATATGTTTTATTTTATTTAAAATAAGAAAGAAAATAAAATTATTTTTCTTTTCGTATTTTTTCAGAGAAAAATTTTCCAAACATCATAAAAAAAAGAAAACAAAAAAATAAATTTATTTTTCTTCTTTATTTTTTCTCCCTTCCATAAAAAATTACCAAACAAACACTCAAAAATTTAGTTAAACTAACAAAATTTCATACCTAACTCATTCATACTCTCTTACTATAAAATTTATATAAATTAAATGTTAAGGTTGAGAACACATGCCCATGAGAAGTCACTTGGGCAAGAAGTAGCTAGAAGAAAATTCCTGAAGAATAGGAGCAGTTGCTAGAGAGTGGCAGACTAGAGAGAAAAAAGCGAATATAACTGTTAGGAACGTGTTGCACTATCTAACATTTGGAGAAAGTGGGACAATTATGAAATAAGTGGAAAACATAGGTTCAACTATCACTTTGGCCTGATGTTATAAAAGGAGCAAACTTCACAGTGAAGAAAACTCGACAACTCAATAATCATCAACACATAGACAACAACTACTCAAATTCAACATAATTTTCAGCAATTTCAATTAGCATCGACCTCATTTTAGCATTAACTTGAGTCTTTCCAGCTTTTATTTTCTTCATTCAACTCATTATAGTTAGCTTATGCTATTTTCATCAGTAAAATCATTTTCTTCAACAATTGCATTTATTCAAGTTTTATTCTCTCTAACTGTTTATTGCTTACCAACTCAAATTTCATTAATATCAACATTATTTGCTCAATTTTTCATTCTTTAGCAGTCAAATTTAAATGTGCAGTCAAGGAGATTTAGAAATCTACAATCATTTGATTAGAAATTAAAGCGTAAATTTCATTTTAGTTTAGAAACACTTTAATTTTCTAGCACGCTCCTACTATAATTTTAGTTTTTACAACCAACATAAAATTAGCATGCCTAGTGGGACCCGTTTAGTTGCTACTACATATCTATTGAAAACTAGAAGTAAAAAAGATATAAAGTCTCAGGACTCAGGATCTGTTGCCTCAGTAGGAGAGCAAAAAAAAAAGAGTTCCGCACATGGTGGAACAAATTGAAAATTTGATATTTTCTCAGCGTGTTGAAGAGGAAAAAGGAATTAAGAGTCCATCAGGATTACAAGTATCAAGTAACAGTTCACACACCAACGTTTCTAACTTTTCTGATGTGTTCAGGTTTTTTATGGATGAATTTGTTCAAAAGTTTGAAGTTACTGTAGTCGAGCATTTGAAACAAATGACTAAACAAACAAAGAACCAGACTAGAGCCATTGTTAAGGAGTTGACTCAACAGTCCACCTCCTAAGAGAAATTAGTAACTGAAAACATAGGAGAACTAAAGCAACAAGTGGCTGCTCCTAAACAAGATCTTGTCTCTAGGGAACCATCTGATGAGCTTGAGGGGCAACACTTCAGGATCAACCGTGAACAAGTGACTTCCACCGCTTCGAATTTCAAGCTGAGGCAAGGTATACTCCTCCTCACCTTAGAGAAGAAAGGACTCTAAGCCCTAGGGCCGGAGGCCGCACTAGTACTAGAACCACTCCCCAAAAGATATTTGCTGATAATAATCTTGCCAATCAACCTGGAACCTATGGAGGGCAATCCATAAACACCATTTAGAATAGGTATAAATAAGGAACAACAAACTCATATGCCTTTTATGCAGGTGTACATACCATCCCAAGCACTAGTTCCAGTTCCAGCACCAGCAGCAGTCCTAGCACCAGTAGACATGGAGGCAGTGAGGGAGGCGGTTCAAAAGCTATATGGGTCTGGCCTCAGACAGAATAGGTTACCCTAAATTCCACAAACCTTATCCAAAGATAATTGATAGGGAGAATCCCTATCTAAAGGGATACAAAATACTAGACTTTACACTTTTATCTAGAAAGGATAGATAGTCAACACTGGAACACATAGCTAGGTTTACTGTTTAGTGCGAAGTGTTAGCCAATTATAAGAACTTTAACTGTTTCAAACTCAGGTTATTTCCTAACTCTTTAACTGGTACAACTTTTGCATTATATGCTACACTTCCTATGAACTCCATACTAACATGGCAGAAAATGGAAAGATAATTTCACACCCAATTCTATAGAGTCAAACTAAAAATTTGTATAGTAGAACTTTACATAATCACCAAAAAGATTGGAGAGATGGTTGATCTCTTCATTGTAAGGTTTAAAAAGATGAGGAATCATTGCAAAATCTATTTGCCTAAGACATAGTATGTCAAAATGACCCATATAGGCCTTGACATAGAATTGAAGAAGAGATTTCAAGGAATGGAGTTCAGAGATTTTTATTAGATGACTGCCAAGGTCTTAAAATATGAAGAGCTCCTTAAAAAGGAAAACCATAGAAGGAAGACAACCCTAAGGATATACTGCTAAGAGGTAATACTTGAGGTTGCTATAGCTAATTTGATTAACCCTGGTTCCTAGGTATGTCTTATGCTAGTGAAGAAAATCCAGACCTATGGAAGAAGAATCAAGCCTCAAGCAACCAGCCCCAGTACATGTTTGATATATCTAAGACTGAGGAAATCTTTGATTTCCTAGTCAATGAGAAAATCATCAACTTCCCTCTTGAGTACCAAACACCATCTGAGGAGGAACTGAGAGGCAAGACTTACTGTAAGTATCACGACTCTTAGAATCAAAGCACTAACTCTTATTGGGGTTTAAGGAACGTGATATAAGACATGATCAATAAAGGAGTACTTAAGTTCCCTAAGAAGAAGAAAGTCATAGTAATCGATGAAAATCCATTTTGCCCTGTGGCTTTAGTGAATACAATTACTTTTGACCTTAGATCCTTTGTGGATTATAAGAAAAGAAGAGAAAGAGATTAGGCTTATATGAGGCCGATTTCTAAAGAAAAACTATTGGAGAGCAAACATTCACCAGCATATCAGAGGAGGTAGCAAGTGTTTAACGAGTACCAACGCTCCAAGAGCTATAAAACCTCAAAAGTAGCTGAGAAAAGGCCGGTCTATGAAAGAAAGGAGATGAGAAGTAGATACTTTCTAAGACACAAAGAAAGGAATAAGGCCCACCTAAGGTCGATTTCTGGAAAAAATGTTATGAGGAGCAATTACTCACCAGGGAGAAACAAAGCTATTCCATTTCCAAACTCCAAAAAGCAAGAAATACCAAGAGAGTCCTAAAACTCTAGGAAAGATTGAATCTTGAAGAAAAATTGCTCACTAGGAGGAGATTTGTTGTACCGCCTCCAGCACCAGCTAGCCAACAATGGCATAAAATCCAGCATAAAAAATTCCCCTAAAAACAAATAAGGACTCAGAAAAGGAGGTTATACAGATAGAGTAGATGAGAGGCCGACTCAAATGGGTTCCCTAATTGCTCTCTAGGGACAAAAAAAGAAATGTACTGAACTAAATAAGTTTTTGTTTGTTAGTAGGCCTAAGGGTCACTGTATCAATAGATAAAATATTTATCTTATTTTGTACCTATGAAAAAGTAGGCCCTAGGCCCACTCTCTTTTTGTTCCTATTCGCATGTCTTATAAAGATCTAAGCACACAACATACCCAGAGGTTGGCCTAGTGCCACCTTGTCACTAAAGGCAAATGTATGGCTATGGTGCATCTGTGCATGTGTTCAGTGAATTCATCCATTCATCAAGCAATATCATCAGAGGTTGGCTCAATTGCCACCTTGTCATCAATGCAAAAGGTATGGTTATGGTTCTTTTTATGAATGTGCTCAGTAATCCCATCAATCATCAGCAAAGCATCAGTCATAGGTTGGCTCAATGCCACCTTATCATCATATATACATGGTTGTGGTGCTTTTTGTGCAAGTGTCTAGTGATTTTCGTCATTAATATGTCAGAAGCAAAGCATATCACATCATGGTCTATTCCTTAAGCCACATCCTCATAGGCACATCATCAGCATCAAAGAGAAGAGAGGAATTTAAGATATTATCTCGAGGAGGAAAATGCTATTGGTGTCTTTAAGAAAAAGTCCCTGCTGATGCCCTTACCAGTAGCTAATACATTCACCAGCAACTGATGCTTTCTTCACTTTAGCAGCTTTGCAACATTCTTTATATTAAATATTCATCAACTATAAATAAAAATCTAGGTATTTGATTTAGCTATCTAGTGTCATTTTTAAATATTTACCTGTGACAAGCAAAACCTAATAAATTCTAAACAATCCCTAAGCCGAATTCCCACTAAAATTTAGGCCAAAATATTTCCTTTCATCACCCATTACCCAAGAAAGCTATAATTTGCAAGTTTTAGGCTGTGACATAATCTTTCCAATCCAGAGACTAAGTAAGCATCAGTAAAGTTTATTGAAGCCAATATAGTCCCTAGGCCAAAACAAGCTCTTCATGCCAAATTCAATACCAACAAGGCTTATAAAAATTGCTTGAGCAAAGAGAAATTTAGTCCAATTACACAACAGCCTCAAGGCATAATTATAATGTCAAGTCTTAGGGAATTACCTTCAAGTTTTCTTCTCATGTAAACTTAAGGGAGAAATTTTCTAATAAAGAGTTTTATCACTGAGGCAGAAGATGGAATTACAAAGAGACACTAGATAATCTATTTCAAAGATTTATCCAACAATTTTTTCACACAAATTTAGTCATTAGAGCCATAAAATCTCAAAAGAATTAAAGAAATAAGAAAGTTACCTATTGATGGAAGATGGGTCTATCTAGATGTAGGTCTTTGTGTATGGGTCTTGCTTGGCTTAAGTGACTCTTGAATGGCAGCAGGTTGGGCTTTGCGGTGACAGGAGGCAAATTGCCGACAATTGAAGAAGCATGCGATTTAATGGTGGTCGAAGCTTTGTCGTTCAGTGAGGAGGGAGGTGAAGTGTCTAGTTTGGTGTTTCTCTTAAATGGGTTTTGTGATCTTTGATTGGAAACTTGAGGAAAGTTTGAAAGAGATATATTTGGTGGATTTATGGAAGATGGAGAGGTTGAAGAAGGAGAGAAAATATTGTGTTTCTCGGGATTAAAGTTTTAGATTTTTGGAAGAGAAAACAAAAGAGGTTTAAATTTGAAATTAAATCTTTTGGGAAATGAATCTCTGACTTCTTAATATACTATAATTTTTCTTTTTCCCGCATTTAAAACTCTAAGTCTACAGATGAGAAAATACCTAGAGAATTTGAAGAATTTATATTCATACAGCTATGGCTTATGACCACATTATATGCAGAGGACAATTGTTTGCACTAAATTTTTATAGCACATAGAATTAGGGTCCAAGCCCATAGTAGAAGCCTAAAGTCCATAAAGGTTGAGAACCCATGCCATGAGAAGTCACTAGGCAGGAAGTAGCTAAGAGAAAATAAGTGGCAGACTAGAGAGAAAAGCGTGAATATAATTGTTAGGAAAGTGATGCACTATCTGATAGTTAGAGAAAGTGGGACAATTATGAAAGAAGTAGAAATTATGGGTTCAACTATCACTTTGGTCCTTGTGCTATAAAAGGAGCAAGCTTCACTATCAAGAAAACTCAACAACTCAATAATCATTAACACATATATAACAAATATTCAAATTCAACTCAATTTTCAGCAATTTCAATTAGTATCAGTCTCATTTTAGCATTAACTTGAGTCTTTTCAGCTTTTGTTTTCTTCATTCAACTCATCGTAGTTAGCTTACGCTATTTCAGCTTTTGTTTTCTTCATTCAACTCATTGTAGTTAGCTTACGCTATTTTCACTAGTAAGTCATTTTCTTCAAAAATTACATGTATTTAAGATTTATTCTCTCCAGCTCTTTATTGCTCACCAACTCAAATTTCATTAGTGTCAATATTATTTGCTCAATTTTTCATTCTCTAGCAATCAAATTTAAGTGTATTGTTAAGGAAATTTAGGAATTTACAGTCATTTGATTAGAAGTTAAGACATAAATTTTATTTTAGTTTGGATACACTTTAATTTTCTAGTAAGTTTGCACTCTAATTTTACTTTTTGCAACCAACAATTACAAACACTTTATTCCTTAAAGCATCCCCAACAGCTTATCTATTTTTTTCCTTACCTATATTTAGAGTGTTTGATGTAAATGTGCATAAAAATCATATTATTATATATATTTGCTTCCTATTTTGTTGGTTGATCACATTTAATTAAATGATTTTGCTTATATTTTATCTCATAAAGTATTAATTGGAGAGTTGGAGCTAAAAAGAAGTTAAAGCAAAGTTTTTGGAGTCAATTGATGATTTTTTAGCAATTAGGAAGGTTTTGAGGTAATGTGCAGAGTTATCTTTTATCGCGTTTGCGATGCCATCAACATCCAATTTGCCTTTGCTCCTATCATGTGCGAGACATTCATCACGCCAGCAATGTTGTGAACCACTGTATCCGGCCAAATCATTCTATCACGAGCGTGACGTTCATCACGTGTGAATCTGCAAGTCACATTCCAAGCCTTCATTCTATCACGAGTGTGATGTCTATCACGCGCGCGACGACCTACCTGCAAAATAGTGGAATACACTTAAATTGGAGGTTTTTGAGTTGAAATAGAAAACAATAAGATCTTTTATTTAGGAATATTTGTTTTTACTCTTTGGAAAGACTCTTTATATATATAGATTAGTAAGAGTTTAAGGGAGAGGAGGAGATTTTCATTATTTTCTCAAATTACTTTTATTTTTCCAATATTGTTCTTTTCACTATAAGTGACTAAACTTCTATTTTATGGTTGAAGGATAATGAAGCTTTGATTCTACTATAATTGTGAGATTTAATTGATTTATATGTTGTTTATATATCTGGGGTATTTATATATTTTCTGTACTTTTTTGAGATGATTATCTTTAATTGATTAAACAAAAATGCTTATTGTTTGATTTATGAAATAGTCTATAGCTAATTAGATATTTCAAATCCGTAATTGTTTGTTTGGTTTAATATAAGTGGCAATTAATGTATATTGATTATGGACAAGTTTTTGATTTATGTTATGAAGGTATATAATCTGATTTAAATGAACCAAGCTTGTGAGTTTGTTGATTGGAATTTGGTCTCTCTATATCTTAATGCTATTGGTAGATTAAATCCTAAAAGCTTGTTTAGGGTTATCTATTGATTAGAAAAGTAATCAAAGAGCTTGTCTTGATTATGGAAACATTAAGGAGAGATTGACTATTAAATCTTGTTAATAACTATAACCAATTTATTCATGAATATATGAACTTGACTCTTGCATCAATGATCAATTACATGAATAAAGGTTGATTTACTTCTTTAACAGAAAATCTTCTCTATTGATTTTTAGTCGTTATCTAATTTGCTATTTTTTTTTTATTCTTTGTGTTCTCAATAAATCTAAATCCCAATTTTTATTATTTTTTAGAAAATTTATCATATCAATTCATGTGGATACGACCTTATTTACTGCTATATACAAAATTATATTTTTAGAGTAAGCTTTATTTTTGTTGGATTCGACACCAGTCATTTGACTTCATGTAATAGCTTTCTTATTTTTTTCATTATCTATCTCACTTTCTAAAATTTATATTATCCTTATTCAGATTTAAGAGCTACGAAGAGCTCCAAAATAATATTTTATTATTTATCTTTTTTCTACTTTGTTCTTTTATATCTTTTTTTTTATCTCTGACTCTTTTTTTATTTTTTATTTTAGATAATTTTATTAATAAAAAATTAAAATAAAGAGTTGGATAAAAAATGTTATCGGAATTGATACAATTTTTAAGATAAATTAAAATAGAAATTGAATTTTTATAATATAATAATAATAGAATGCGATGTAGAAGGCATGTTTTTAGATCCTGATCGTCCAATTTTCTTTTGGTCATTGTAAGGAAGTCAATCACTTTTTATTTTTAAATTGTCGTCTTTTATCCTACTTCTTTAGCAAGTTACCTTCTCCATTAAGTAGTCCTTCCGCTTCACTATCTCACTTCACTCCACTCCTCTCTCTCTCTCTCTGTAATTCTTATCAATTTTCATTTTGAATGGCGAGTCCTCGCGATCACATCGAGCATATCAGGAAAACTACTTTCTCTATCGGCGGAGATGAGAATCCCCTGGCTTCCATGCTTGACAATGCAGTCGCCTTCCTCTCTGCTGAACTCTACACTAAAGATATCCACTTTCTCATGGAACTCATCCAGGTTTTTCACGCTTCTCCTCTCTCTTTCCTTTCTATTGTATTCGTAAATGTATAAACTTGGTTGTTTGACGAGAAAATGGAAGAAAATAGTTGGACTTCTGCTCCTTTTCTTTTTTCTTATGTTATCAACGGCTAAACTCAAGCAAGTGAAGTAGTATTTTACGTTGTTATTAGTATTATTTTTTTAAGTTTGGAACTTGAAATTTTGTGATCTTTCATAATCAAGATTTTGATAATTATTTTTCTCTTTCATGAGGAGGCCGTAAGAGGCAAAATGAGAAAAAAAAAATCCATCATTATAATCTATTAATGAATCTGAAAGCTTATTTGATAGTCATGTTTCATTATACTCACAAGTTATCGTGTATGATAATTGAAGAAATAAAAATAATGTACAAATGTTTCAACTTTGTAGCAAGGAATACTGATTACAGAGCATTCTTGACTTTTGGTTTTTTTAATTTACTGTTTTTTTTATTGTTATAGAGATGAATAATTTGTTTCATTTACAAAATGATGAATTTTTTCTTCACAGAATGCAGAAGACAATGAATATCCTGAAGGGGTGGATCCTTCGCTTGAATTTGTCCTCACATCTAGTGATATAACAGCAACTGGTGCAGAGGCCACATTGCTGATTTTCAACAATGAGAAAGGTTTTACCGCAAAGAATATCGAGTCAATTTGCAGTGTTGGAAATTCCACTAAGAAAGGCAACAGGAAAAAAGGCTACATTGGGGAGAAAGGTACTTTCTCTACTCAATTTCCCTTGTTATAGTCCAGGCATAAGCTATGCGCAATTGCATTTAATTTCCTGTTACTGTTTATTAGTCCTTCAAGATTAAATACCTCAAATCACGTGGAAGTACTCTTCCAAAATTAGGTTGAGTCAGCCTTCGGGTTGACTTCGCAGATCTTACCGCGGCAGTACTTCTCAATTGAACAGGGAGAGCCTTAGAAATATCAGCAATTCGTGGCTTCATTTTCTTTCATGCGATTTTAATTTATAAGTATGGTGCCCTTTTTTTTTTTGGATAGTTTCTGGATCTTGCAGCTATTTAGTTACCAAGTAAAAGAACTTTGGTAATACATAGTAAACTCAGTATATTCAGTGACTATTCAACAACTGTGGGGAAAGTGAGCCAAAGATAGAGAAAGTCAAATGTATATAGGCAACTCAGTTTATTAACGTAATATAGTACAAGTGTTTGTATAAACTTTGGAGTGCTTATAGGAGTTGACAATTTAATATATGTGAATCAAACTAATTGCAGATGCTTAAGATATTATATAGAATGCATAGGTTGAACGGCTTAACATATGTTTCAGAACGTTAATATGTGATATTAGGCAATTAAGGGTAAATTACACAGACGGTATCCCAGTTATGTAAATCGTAACATTTCAATATTTCAAAAATTATTTATAATACAAAAGTACCCAATTTTTATTTTGTAACTAAATAATACTTCCGTCTTTAGTTGTTAGGGCCCGTTTGGCATTGCGTTAGGGAAAAGAGCTTTTAATTTTATATTTTTAACTTTTTTGAGTTTTGAAAACTGTTTTTTGGTAGAAGTAGGTAAATAAATATTTTTTTCAAAAGTATGTTTGAAAAAAAAAACAGTTTATAAAAAATTAAAAACCTGTTTTTGGAACACTCAACAATAATCCCAAACATTCCTTTAGTTTCCTAACAAAAATGTGACATGAAATATCCACATCAAATAAATTTTAATAAAAACAAAATTGGTTGTAGTATTCAGTCAGCAAAATTAAAATTTATCTGAGGTAGATATTGCAACTATTTTTGTTTTTATTAAAATTTATTTGATGCATATATTTTATGTTACAGTTCTGTTAGAGAGTCTAACATTTGAAGGCGAAAATACTATTTAGTTACAAAATAAAGTTAAAATATTTTTGTGTTATAAATAATTTTTGAAATATTGAGTTGTTACGATTTACATAATTGGAGTACTATCGGTGTAATTCACCAGGCAATTAAGTAGCACAGTTTTGGCTGAAGACAAGTCATGTTGAAAAATTTGAAGACGAGTGTAAAGAAGAATCAAAGGATAGATCTAAAGGGTACAAGATATTTGACTGCTTGTTTTTCATCTTTATCATGGAGGAGCTATTAATAGTTCAGTGGATTAAAGTTGATATACGGACAGAAGAAAGGGTTTGATGGTTTGTATTGAAATTGCTTAGGCATTTCAAGTCTGTTATTCATGATGACCAGTTAGGAGACCATAATTGTCGTCGGCATTCTATTTGTTTGCTTTTCCTAGCTTCTTTTCTCTAAAATTTGGTAGTTAGATTTGAATAAATGCTGTTAGCCATGCTTGCTATCTTGTTCTAACAAACCTTTGTTGTTGATTTCAGGAATTGGGTTTAAGAGTGTGTTTCTCATCAGTGCACAACCTTACATTTTCAGTAATGGCTATCAGATGCGCTTCAATGAAAAGCCTTGTTCACATTGCAATCTTGGATACATTGTTCCTGAATGGGTCGAGGACAGTCCGTCAATTTCTGACATACACAAGATATATGGTTCCAATTCCTCCATTCCTGCAACAACCATAATCTTGCCTCTGAAGCCTGACAAGATGAAAGCTGTGAAGCAGCAGCTTTCAAGCATTCAGCCTGAAATCCTGTTATTCCTTTCGAAGATAAAGTGCCTTTCTGTCAGGGAGGAACTCAAACTCAGCACTGTTAGTGAAATATGTATTACAAAAGAGACGAATTTTGTGACGAGGAAGAACATTGATGCTGAATCCTACACACTCCATCTGGCTGCGGAGGACAATAGTGATATATCTGGACGAGAGTGTAGCTACTATATCTGGAAGCAGAAGTTTCCTGTCAGAGAGGAAAACAAAGTTGATAGGAGAAAGGAAATGGAGCATTGTGTGGTCACTTTGGCATTCCCTAATGCAGAGCGTCTGCACAGAGGAATGAACTTACCGGGGGTTTATGCATTTCTTCCTACAGAGATGGTTACAAACTTCCCGTTCATAATTCAGGCAGATTTTATCTTAGCATCATCGAGGGAAACAATACTTTTGGACAATAAATGGAATCAAGGGATTCTCGAGTGTGTGCCGCTTGCTTTTGTTAATGCACTTAACTCACTAGTCAAAACTACAGAAGATACACCAGTATCCAGTTTGCCTCGAATGTTTGAGTTCCTGCCAGTCAGCAGTTCTCCTTACCCAAAGCTGAATGCTGTGAGGGAATCTATCAAAGCAATGCTGGCTGAAGAGAGTATTATTCCAAGTGAGTCATACACGGAGCAGAAGTTCTTCTATAAACCAAGTGAGGTTGGTCGACTAATGCCTGAATTCTGGAATATATTGAAGAAGGCAAGAGATCAGGGAGTGAGCTTGTACAATCTTTCGTCCCATGGCTGGTATATTCTGCATTCTTCATTTGACAAACCAGAGTATGATCAGATACTGAATTTCCTAGGAGTGGGAGCAGTGAACAACGAATGGTATTCAAAGTGTATCCAGGGGTCTAATCTTGTAATGGGAGTCTCCGAGGCGACCTATGTGGAGCTTCTGATTTTCCTTGCTGATAATTGGCACGCAAAGTTTCGGTATACTGACATCGTGAGCATACCGCTTATGAAATATGTAGTTCATGATGGAAGTGTGTATTTGTGCAGCGTCAATGAATCAACTAAAGGCAGGATGACGCTGTGCTCAGACAATATCTTTGGTAATGAACCCTGGTTAATTGATTGGAATAAAGAATTCAGATGTGTGGCAAATCGGTTTTTCCTGCCAAGAAATACACAACTAGCTATCAGGTTGTCTTCCAAAATGCAAGTCGTGTTGGATTGGTTCAGAAATCATGTGAAACTTTCAGCTTGCACCGTATACGACTATGCAACTGTAATAAATAATCATATCAAACATGACGGAAAGCTTGTCATTGCCTATGCTCACTTCTTATATAACTCATTCCACCATGGCTATCTGTCAGAGGCTGAAGTTAAATATTTATGTGGTATTATGCCTCTTTTGGACAACTATGGGATTGTAAGGACAACGTGGAGTGCAGTTCTTGTGGCAGCCAACGGAAGCAAATGGGTGCAGTTGATTGGTTCAAATCCCTGGGGAAGAGATGGCTATATTGAGCTATCAGAAGACTACACGCGTCAAGCATGTTATGCGGGTCAAAGCACAACCGGAATCCAGCTTATAGGCTTCTTGGGAACTCATCTTGGTGCTGCTGATATTCCTCGTATTTCTCCTCCCAATGCTGAAATTCCTACCGTGTCTGCGCCACTTACTAAGATGAACGCATTCTTGCTCTTGGATTGGATTAGAAACCTAAAATATAGAGGTATTCTCATTCCAGATAAATTCTTAAATAGCATAAAGAATGGCAGCTGGCTGAGAACTACCATGAATGGCTCTACTAGTTACAGGCCACCGTCACAGTCATTCCTACTCAGTTCGAACAGTAAAGACTCGTACTGGGGAAGCATTATGCAGAATGGATCCGTGCTTGTGGACATACCATTAATTGATCAGAGCTTTTATGGTGATGCAATTTATCAGCACAGAGAGGAGCTAAAAACAATTGGAGTCATGTTTGAATATGGAGAAGCATGTGAATTTATAGGAAACCGTCTCATGTCTGCTGTAGCTTTGTCTTCCTTGACTAGAAGCAATGTTATTTCGATGCTAAATTTCATTAAATTTTTGAGAGAGAGTTTTCTTTCTCCAGATAAATTCATCCGCAGCATTAAGAAAGAAAGATGGCTTCGGACATCTCAAGGCGAGAGATCTCCTGTTGGATCTGTTCTATATGATCAAGATTGGGCAGCTGCAAAGCAAATCAGCGACATCCCCTTCATTGATATTGATCATTATGGTGATGAAATTCTTTGTTTCAGGGAAGAACTTCAGTTGCTTGGGGTCATTGTGGGCTTCTACAATGACTTCGGTAGTAATTGCCTGCTGGTTGTTGACTACCTGAAGTGGTCTTCATCTACCCGTTTTTCAGCTGAAGCATTTCGATTGGTGCTGAACTGCATGCTTTATTCTAGTTCTGCTGAGAAGCTTGTAAACGCATGTAAAAGTGCAAAATGCCTGAAGACTAGCCTTGGTTATAATTCTTCGGATGAATGTTTTCTGTTTGATCCAGAATGGGGTTGTGTTCTAGAGGTTTTTGGTGGCGTCCCAATCATTGATCATAATTTCTATGGACCCAGTATATTTTCCTACAAACAAGAGTTGAGGCGATTGGGAGTAAAGGTAGATTTTGAGGAGGCTGTCAAAGTGTTCTTGCTCACTTTTAAGCATCGGGCATCATGGTCTACCATTACAAAGACAAATGTTCTTTCATTTCTTTTATGTTACAGAAAGCTGAAAGAGACCGATCACAAATTTACTTCAGATCATAAGAAAAGCATCTGTAAACTGAAGTGGTTGAAGACACGGCTCGGTGATTACAGGTCTCCACAGGACTGCATTCTGCCTGGAGCCATTTGGGGGTCAATTTCTCCAATTACTCTCCTTCCCTTCATTGACGATAGTGACAATTGTTATGGGAATTCCATTCATGAATATAAAAAAGAACTCGAGAGTTTGGGCGTGGTTCTTAAACTTGAAAAGGGTTTGAATTTTGTGGTTAATAGTATCTGCTTTCCCCTCCTTCCTAGCTTCATAGCTCCTGCAAATGTCCTTTCATTGCTGGAATGCATCCGGATTTTCTTGCAGGGAAATAACTCCTTTCCGGAGGTTTTTCTGAAGAAGATTTCTTCGAAGTGGTTGAGGACTCTATCTGGTTATAGAGCTCCGAACGAGTGCTGTTTGTTTGATTCCTCATGGGATTCACTTTTGCAGCAGACTGACGGGCCTTTCATTGATGAAGAATTTTATGGTTCTGCCATCAGATCTTACAAGAACGAGTTCAGAACAATTGGAGTTTTTGTTGATGCAAAAGAGGCGTGCCCATTGCTCTTAGGTCATCTGGATTCCCATTTTGAATTTGCCACCATAATAAGAGTATATGATTTCCTGAGACTACACGAGTGGAAGCCTGAGAGCAAAGCTGTTGACAGGGTATGGATTCCATCTGGAAGTAAATATGGAAAGCGGGCTAATCCAGCAGAATGTGTTATCCACGACAAAGACGGCATCTTTGGTTCAAGGTTGAATGTTTTAGATAAACACTATCCGGTGCGATTGCTCAGTTTTCTTGCAATGGTATTCGGTGTCAAATTCTACCCTTCCCTGGATGACTATTGCCAACTTTGGAAGGCATGGGAAAACACAGAGCACAAATTGACACATGCTGAGTGTTGTGCATTCTGGGGTTTCATTACCAAGCACATCAGCTCAAAAGTTGAAAGAAGTCCGGCCAATGACGTGGCAAAGCTACCCGTTGTTTTGGGATCTGGTGAAATCGCGTTAGTTGACAAACGTGATGTTTTTATAGCTGATGATCTTCAACTGAAGGACCTTTTTGATAAGTTCTCGCCCCAACCAATATTTGTTTGGTATCCTCAGCTCAGTGCGCCTTCTTTGCCTCGGAGCGTGTTGTTTAAAGCGTACGAGAAAATTGGGGTTCGCAAAATATCTAACTCTGTACAGATGGAACTCCTCTCTATAGGAGATGGTGTCGCACTCAAGCAGGCAAGTCCAAACGATATTTTGATTGGGAAAGAGTTGGTTAGGCTCATTCTTGGTTTTCTAGCGGATCCGGCTTTTAATATGGAAGCACAAAGTAGGCATGAAGCTATAAAGTGCCTCCTCAATCTCACTGTCTTTGAGACCATGGAGCCAATCAATGTGAGCTATAGCTTATCACTCTCATCTGGTGAGGACGTGAAAGCAAGTGCTTGCCAAATGCTACGCTGGAACAAAGAGAAACGTACAATTTTCACACAGAAGATGGATAGAGCTGGTGGACAGAAAAATCTCATTGAATATGCAACATATTTTTCTAAGATGATAGCCGAAGGAGTGTTATGGGAGAAAGAAGATCACATACGCACATTGTCTGAGCTGATTAAGTTGGGTTTCCTGTTGAATTTCGATGAAGAAGCAGTTCAGTTCTTGATGAAGTCCAAGAATCTGCAAATTTTCATTGAGGACGAGGATTTCTTGTCTGCCGCCTTTCCCGGAGTCAAGGTCAATGGTGGAACTTAAAGTTGTGCATAGATAATACACATTGATTGTGTCATGGTGAGTCTTAATGCTTTCAAGTACTTGTATGTTCATTTGATGTAAACAAAATGTTGTGTGTAAAAATAAATTAGCATATTTCTATAATAAATTGCAAGGCATGTAGTATTAAGTGATTAGTTACGATGGAAAATGTTGACCATGTTCCTAATTTCACTAGGAAAATATAGCATATGAATTTAAAAAAGCAGAAATTGGTTACGTAAACTTACAAAGAACATCCTAATTAAGAAAAAGAGCAAGAGACTTGTCTAGTGGAACCCAAAAAAGGAAAAGACAAGAAAGAATTTCTGAAATTAAGCGACAGTATGATCGTGGAGTAAGCTATCATTGTCATGGGGATGGCGAGTGCAGCCAGGATTGTAGCATGATTTAACATTTAGCAGATGCTTTACATGAGCTGCTGGTCTTCCCATTGGTATTACCTTTCTTAATCTGTATGCTTTCTTTGTTTTCTTCTCCGTCTTGCTAACCAATTCCTGAACTCACAAATTCCAAAAATCAACAACTTAACTGCTTCTGTTCAATTTTCAATACCTGAATTGCATAAGTTCTGCTCGTAGATTTATATATGACAAAGTATACAAAAGTTCTATCAATTAATTCACCTTAAATTATTTCAAGATCGAGTTTTTTTTTTTTAACAAACTTGATTAATTGATTATTGTTGTGACTTTTTTTTTTTTATATCAATCTTTCCCTTTTCCCAAAATGTCCTTCTAACTGATTATTTGAACTCAAAATCTTACGATATTAGTCATAAGACCAGTTTTAAATAAATAATTGAATACAACTCGCAACTTGCATTAATAGAAAAAATTAGAATTTTCTATAAGTAACCAAATATATATATATATAATTTTTTTCCTGTTTAGAATTTTGTTCACCTAAATTAAATTCGTAAATATATTCATAGACATCATAAACTGTTGTGCATTTAAAGTAATCACTATTACGTATATTAGAAATTATAATCGAGTTGATTCTAAAATTTGACATTAAATATATTATTACTTCGGCCCATCAATTTATAAATGCATACGATCAAAATAAGAAATTCCGAAAGGAATTAATGAACGTACCACATCAGAATTGGTGGACTCCATGTCCGCAAGTGAGTCTTCACTTTGGGATTTTTTGTCGGAGCCATAGTCTTTGTCTGTGCCATCACAAGTTCAGCTTCAATATCATCATTAATGGCGACGATAGATTTATCAGAATTAAGTAAACAATTGAACTCTGAAAAACGTGTTATATATATATATATATATAAAATATCTAACCATTATCGTCATCTTTATTGTGTAATGATTCAATAAAATAAACCCTGAAACTGGGAGATCCAGGACACAGACTGTCAACACCGATCCTGTCACCGGCTGTTATTTTCGCCACTCCAAAGTCTGCCATAGCCATAGCCTCCACTGCATTTTCAGCTGCTTCCTTTTCATCTTCTTCTTTATCATCAAATCTCACACTCGTCTTTTTCGGTAATTTCTCAGACTCAGACACAGGTTCCGGTGCCACCTTTGGAGACCTTGGCCACGGCGGTGTTGGTGCATCCTTTACGGCCTCATCATCAGCCTCAACATGATCAGATGGCTTCTCCAATTCCGACTTTGTCACCACAGCCTTAACCAGCCTGAGGGTATCCTCCAGAGAAGAAATGCTCTTTGTATCAGAATCTTGATTAGGGCGAGATGAATTATCATCATCAGAAGCTCCATCTTTGAGTAGCTCTTTCTTTGAAAGGTCGGTTGGTGATGAATGTTTTAAAGCAGAAACTGATCCAAGTCGACGTCTTCTCATCTCCTCCAACCTCCGCCGGAGAAGCGGCCGTATCTTGGCCGGGACAGAATCCCCTTCAGGTTCAAATTTTGATCCCCCACAACCCATTAGGAGATGAAAATGAGAAAAAAAAATGCAAATGACTTGGGGGGGATAAAAGCTCAAGGGTTATAAGAGTTGAAAATTTTAAAGAATTAACTAAGGAATGAAAATAATTATGTGGCTTAAGCCACTGGTTTTTAGTTAGTTTTCTTGGTCCTACTAGTAATTCACCATAAATAGTTGCAACCATTATCCAAGCTGTAGTCTAGTTGTAATCTTAATTAGTTGCTTGACAAGGTCTCATTTAGAGTCCAGAGTTAGTTAATTAGGAAGCAAATAACATCTATTTTTGGGTATTTGAAATATTTGGTTCTTCAACTCCTGGATTTGAAAAGCATGAAAATATCTAATTGTTCTTCAACTCCCTGTAGCTAATCTAAAGGATATCTCTATAACTTCAACAGTTGTATTTGACTCGTAAAGTTTGAGTTTAGAGCAGTTATTATTAAATAACTAATACGAAATTGGATATCAGTCCTCTTTAATTTGACTAATTTTACTATGAAAGAGATGTTTTATGTATTTATAAGTGCTTGTCCGACGCATGTGTATCCACTTTCTTTCTTTCTCTAATGAGAAAAGCAGAACAAGAATACCTACCAAAAGGAATTCATGGATAGTAATTTTTTTGAAAGGAATTGAACTTTTACAAATTAAGAAGCTGATATATATATATATACACATATGGGATATTGCGGGTGGTGCCTTGCGTAAGTCAAGGAAATATTTTACACATAGTTGAGGAGTTAATTTCATGAATGTTAACTGAAATTTAATTTTATTGCAATAAAACATATTACGGAAAAGTAGATAGAAATGATTTTAGTAAAACAGAAATAAAATTCAGTAATTTTTTTTGGGATGCAAATTTTTTTTTTATAATTTTTCTACAATAATAACAAAATTCAATAACTATGAATGAAATTAACTCCAAAATTGGGATATATATGCCCCTCTTTCTTTGTTACCATTATTTTTCTTTGGAAAATTATTTGCCTTTCTTTTTTTCTTTTTAAAACCAAAAGTTAAAAACCCTATTGGAAAGTATGCGCCATTTATCTCTAATTTTAATTTGCTATCAATTAAAGTGGCAATACCAATTCAAATTAGTTTGGATGGCTAAGATAAAAAAAAAAAATTCAAAAAAAAAAAAAAACAACTACAATCAACTATCCAATTAGGGACAAAAGCTTTATTGACGGGATTTATCAGTTCTAATTAAGTACAGCATAAAACTAGAATCAGTTGGAAATCTCCATTATCGAGTTTTCATTGAATGAGAAAAGCGGTTACAAGAAGAAATCAAGAATCCATCTAACTAATCTACCAGCTGAAGCCTACTGCTAACAGAAAAATAAAACAGTCTCCAACAATAAAAGCTAGCTAAAACTACTGCATCAATAAATTACATTAAAGCTATCTTAAGAAAGCAATACATGCACTGTTTATTGATCAGATTTTAATGGAAAAAATTAAAAATTTAAAGACGTATTAACATCTTAAATTAAAATTTTAATTTACTGCACAACAAAATAAAAATTGGCTCTCTGTTAATTTTGAGTTTGTCTTACTATATTCGTCTCTTATTTATATAAGATCATGTTTGGTATGCAAAAGGAATAGGAAATACCTATTCCTAAAATCTTGGTTTAAGATTCCAATATTTCTATTTGGTATATTATGTAATAATAATTAAAATTCTATTTTTTTAGTTGGTGTGATTCCAGAGGAATAGAATTCAAAAATTTATTAATTTTTATAATCACTCTCATTTTAATATTTTTATAAGCATATATTAGTAATTATTTTTTAACTCTATAGTTTTATGTTTCATTTTTTACATATATTTTAAAAAAAACTGTTAAAATTATTATTAAAATTATTTAATTTTTTAATAATTGTAAAAAAATAAATGATTATTAAATAAATTAAGAAATTAGATAAATAAGAACGAAAAAAAAAGTTTTGAATATTCACATACAATCTAGACAATACTATCTAAGTAGATCTAAGTTTAAACTAATACATTTAATTGTCCAAATATATATTTTATTGAAAGAAGTTGTAAATGGATTCCCAATACTGCAAAAAAAAAAAAAAACTAAAGAATTGAAATCCTCATTCCATAAAAAATAAAGTGCCAAATCTAAATTTGAAATGGAAATACCATTTCGATTTAAAAATTTTGTATACCAAATAAGTCCTAATATTAATTTTTTTTTTTGTTGAAATTTTTTTTTTCTTTTTCTGCACAAAGAGATCTACAGGGAAGTACGGATTGGCACTATTATACAGATGTCAATTGATTTGTCGCTAATTCATCTTCAAACTTGCACTATAGCGATGCACTTTGTGAATCTAACAACACAAAATTTGGCCGCTACTTTTTCAGTTTCTTGCATTATTGAAAATCCTAAAATAGTTCTTATTAATTTTACTTTTTTCCACTATTATAAGATTAAATTTTAATTCGTAAACCAAAAATTCCACATTAAGGTTGTTAATAAATATTATTTATAGACTTAATTAGTTTCGGGTAATCTAAATTTAATCCAAGTATGATTTTGAACTTCAGTTACAATACTTTTTTCATTTATTTGTCTGAAAATGATTCATAATCTAGTTAAAAGAATTTATCCTTGCGTTTATGCTAATTATCTTTTTTTTTTTGTTTAATATATATATATATATATATATACACACTCTAGCGACGGATTTTCCATCGCCACTAATTTTTTTTTTTTACTTGAGTTCTATCTGTAACTTAAATGATCCTTTTAGAGCTCAATAATTAGTAACAAAATAAGTGTTACTTGGCTGAAAATATAGTAAAAACTAATAAGTTCATCGCAGACTTTTTTTGGGTAAAAAAAAAATTGCAGCAAACATAGTTTCTTCAATAATATAGTAATTAATATACATTTTGTTCACGCATTGAGCACAGCATAAGAGGATTAAATAATAGTATTTGTAGCTCAAAGTGGGTTAATAATTATATTCAGGAATCAAATTAATGATAAACTGTCCTGTAATCTCAGTAAAAATTACTTTGTATACATGGTTGTTTATCATTGGCTTGATTCATATATAAATATATAAATTCATGCATACACTCTCGATCGAGCGAGGTTCAAAAGAATTTGAGGCCAATACTGCTTTCTTCGTCATCTTCTCCACTCGAAGAGACCTCAGTGATGCTACTAGAGTTGAAAGACGAAGAAACAGAATTAACCACATTATTAATGTCCTTTTCCCTTCTCATAAAATCAAAAAATATAGGCTGTTTCAATCTCAAATTCTCACTATTTGCTGTATTTTTGCTCTTCAAAAATATTCGACACAGAACCCACTTCTCCAGCTGACTCGTAGAAATCTGCAGAACCAAAAAGCTAGCCGTCAATATTGACGAAAAATGGATACGACAATATGGTTGGCTACTGAAATGAAATGTATATAAAAATAACTTGCCTGGCCAGTTGCTATACTGACAAGTCTATATTCATGCATAATCCAATCAGTTCTAGACGCATGAGGGTGTTTGCCTCTGTAGAAAACTAAAGTCTTCTTCATCCCCACTGCTTCATGATTCTTGTTTGAACTGCCAATTTGTCTGTCTAATCCAGTGGCTTTCCAATACCCAGATGCAGAAGCTCTGTTGATTCGATTTCCATTCAGATACTTTGCTTCATTGTTGCTGAAAAAGTACTTCTCTTCCTCCATTTCACCTGCAAATTAAATATTCAAATAATCTTCAATGTTTACTGAATTAAATTAACGACAATGATACTCTCCATATATGTTTATATTAAATATAAATGTAGTAGTACTAACCTGGCAAATCCCAGGGGTCATACTTGCAGACATTGATATCAGGGATGATGGAAGCAGGCATTGGCCATGAAAGAACCTTACGCTTGAGATACTCAAAGACAAGCTCTTCATCTGTTGGCTGGAAACGAAAACCAGGAGGCAATTTCTTTATTCCATTTTTGAAGAAGTTGAACTTATTCTGATCCATTTGCATAATTAATAAATTATAAATATATACTCAGAATATTATCCTGATATTTACTTAAATTGAATTAAGAAGATTGACTAATAATGTGCTGCAACCCAACCCAAGTAAGAATCTGATAAGATCGAAGATAGAAGTGGGAAGAAACTGAGGGGTGGGGCTGTGTTTTCATGGATGAAAACAGAAATCCTCTTTAAATAGTCTTAATTATTAGCTGTGGGTAGAGAGAGATTAATTTTTAGAGGGGCAAATATTAGATAAAGAATCTTTTGGCCTTCACGAAATAAAATATTTTCGTTGATTCAAAGAAAATGGCACTCCAACCCTGATCAATATGTGTATATTGGTTGCTTGTACTCATTGATAAGAAAAAATCATTAAATGAATGGTGGTGGAAAATTCAAACACATCTTTTAAATCTCACAAATGATAATAGGAGATGAAGCTAAAACTAATTGATTGGAGGGATATTGAAAAATTTTATATAGAATATAATATAATATACTAGAAAAAGAAATATTCTATTTTGTTCGGAAGTATTAATTTAATAAATTAAGTTTATAGAGAGATACTAGTTCGATGCATAAGAATTTCAGGAAATAAATACTATAATTTTAAAATTTTAAAATATATTAATATATAATGTCAAAGTACAATAAATAAATAAATCGTATATTTTTTAAATATTAAGAATATATTAATATATTATATCAAATTGAGAAAAAAAAAATCTTTTTATATAGTCGTACATCAATTTTTATCGAAATTTGATGCCAAAAGAGTTTTTCTATTTCGGCCAAAATAGCCGGCGCCACGCCATCAACAAAAGATTATTTAGAATTTTTCAACCAATGACATATATATGAAATACACACCTTATCTCTTATCCTAAAAATTATATTTCATATAATTCAAGTACATAATAAGAAGTTTATAATGCTAGAAAAACAAAGACCTAGTAAAAAAAAAAAGAAATTTTTTTTCAGGTAATTAATAAGAAATTAAGCTTTAATACTCTCCGGTCTCAACCCTAAATCTCTTTTCTTACTTTTCCCTCTTCACTTACCCTATATGTGACTTAAGCATCTGAGTGGTTGTGAACAGCCACAACACTCCCTCCTAATTAAGTCTTCTTCTATCTTGCACGATCAGAAGTTGTTGAGCAAGGTCATCAATATGCTTTTTCTTGATTTTTTTTTTTTTAAAGAGCCTTTTCTTTGCTTTTATACATGTTTTTTTTTTCCTTTTTTATTATCTCACAGTGGCAGGGGGTTTGCTTTTAATCTAAAGCACTTTATTTTTTTCTTCTTTTTGAAATTTCTATTCAGAATTACATTCTCAACATATAGCCATATAAGTCCACCTTTCCAAGGTGGCTAAATATTTAATTAGATTATGAAGATGTGACACATCAAATTTTGTAGCCACTCATAGTTTGTAAATAAGTACGGCAATTAAGCAGGTGATTAAGTTCCTTTATTTCTTTTTTGGGTAATTTGAATTAGAAGTTTCATACGTGGATTTGGAAGAAAAATCATAACAAGCCTTGCTTTTAAGGTGAAGGAAAAAAAATCCTTAACAAAGTCAAAGAAGTAGACCGTTTCCTAAGTAGGACATGGCATTGGTACTTTCCTTCATAGCGAAGATGTTGCTTTTTCTCATTTTACATTGTGATTTTCCCCTTTTTTTTTCTTTAAAAAAAATAAATAAATGGATATCCCTTCCCTTGAAAAAGTATACAATTAATTAATGTACCTATTTGATAACTAGTCATTACTTCAGACAACAGCAACAAAATTCATGTTTTCTGTCTTCCAATTGTAAGCAATACCTTTCACATACTGTTTTCATAGGGCCGAACATGGCCATCTCATCATCTCCTTTTTTCTTCTTATTCTTTATTATGATAAAAAAAAAAAATACAATTGGTTTTCTCTTTTGGTCTAATTAACAAAAAAAAAAAATTATAAAGGATAACGGTTTTAAATTCAAAATTTCATAATTTTGATTATCAGAATAATGCTAGCTATTAAACTTAAAAACTTATATATATATATATATATTTTAAATTTAGGAGTAAATGAATCTAAGAGTGCGTGAATAAGTTGGTACAGAACTTTTTCAGCTTAACTAGATATTTCGAGTTCAAATCCTGAATATACAATTATTTAAAACTCTTATAAGAATATTTTGCCGCTTTTTGAAATTCTGTTAGCACAAATAAATTTAGTCTCAATCTATTTACATATAAATTAAAAATATATATAGGAATAATTGCATTGCCTCCCTGGATGAACCGATTCAATACTAATCCATGTACATGATATATCTATATTTATATAGTTCGTCATTATCGCGAAACAAATGAAATGTGCCATTGTGCTACGACAGATAATATCGAAATTGTAAAATTTTTTTTGTCTGAAATTAATTACAAGTGCTGCGATTCTCAGGATATTCATTTTCGGACCTTTTCCTTTGTGGCAAAAATTTTGCCAATCATTCGTGCAAAAAATTTACTTTAGGTATCAATTTTCGTTTGCTCAGTTCAATTATATATAATGATTATGAATAAAGGCAATCCTTAATGCATAAGAAACTTTACTAGTACTTAGAGCCTATTTGATATTATCAGTTCCTCAACCGCCATCTAAATAAGAAAAACTCAGCCTCTTTTTCTTTCAACTTTTTTTTTTTTTCTAGCTACTATTTTTCTTAACTAAAGATGGATAATTTTTGGCTATTATATATTGGTATAAAATCATTTATCTACATCTTTTTATCAATTTATTTCTAAAATAAGTGGTTATTTAACATAAATTTAGATTTTTATTTTATTTGTTTTGTTTTTCATGATTTTGTTGTTTTGTTGTAGCGTTTGTTCTTGTTGTTTTGTTATGATTGTTGCGCCATTTTTGTGTATAGGTGATTCAGGCATGCAAAACATATTCAATTCAATAGAAATAATAAATCAGATTATAGTCGTAAATATATTGCAGAACTTGAATCATAAGTATTCTAGTCATTATAATATTATTAAATTTATAGACATTGAACCGATTTATTATGCTATTAATCTGGGTAGTGTAAATATTTTCAATGTTTTATACTCTATGATTTTTAATAGATTTACATATGTTTCCATCGATATATTATTAGTTTAAATCAATAAAATTATTTTTCTTCTACAAAAAAAACTTTATTAGTACTTGCTTAAGTTGCTTCACCCATTCCATTCCACCTGCTATTTTTTCTTTTTCCTTTGAATGCCTGAAAGAAAAAAGATTCTTTTGAAGCACCAATCTTACAATGTACTTATTTTAAGATCTATCTTTTTCAACATGTAAAAAGCGATTAGTAGTGTAAACTTACTTTTAGAATTGAATTAGTGCATTTTCAATGCTTTGGAAAATCAAATTACTAGAATTGGATACAATCCACGGTACGAATGCCTTTCTAAAACTCTTGACTTGGACAAATTTTCTATAAGCCAATATGTAAAGAATTGTTACAAAGAATGGAGAGGGAGAGAATTCACATTTTGTGAATTTTTCTTTATTCTAGAGAAGGGCTGTTATTTTCAAGATAACTTCCTCTTATATTTTAAATCTATATGGCCCTTGGACTGGATCAAGTCCACATAGCTGGCCTAAAATCACAAAACTCAACATCTCCCACTCGTTTATAATGAGTTTGGTTCATCTGAAAATATCATCTCAACAACTCAAACTCAGATGAAGAATCATTTATATAGACGAACGGACTGTGCGACCTAAAGCACACAAATGGTGAGAGCTCCAATATGAACCTAACCATAGGCCATATAGGAGATATCAACCCATTAATATATTTACTCTCGATAATATGCTTGTTTCCCCCAAATATTTTTCTTAATACACATGATCGAATATCATTCAATCCCTCAAAAATTCATACTCAAATCACTCTTACAATTGTTTTGTACTCTAAGTTATTTCAAGCTCTATCAAGTGAAATAACTCCGATCAGTGAATATAAGTAACAAGTGAATAGGCAAAAATACTCTTTCTTTCACCCTCATATCAATCGAATCTGAATTAACTCGCTTTTCTAGGAGTGTTCCATTGAGTCGAATCATCTTATAACTATAGGATACATCCTAAGATAGCCAACATTAATCCATCACGTCATGATATAGTTGAAAGTCACAAAGGGTAATAAAAATGAAATCCATATTCAGGATTTCTAAGGATTCAAATAGCAAAGAAGTAGGAATCTATTTGTTCGTTTCCTAATAGGTCATCTAGCTCATATAGTATGAAATGCATGCTATAGTGGAACAACTATTTTTCCTTTCGAAATAGTGTATGTCTCGCTCTTTATCATAAAATAAATAATACCATATGAGTCTTAGTCTCATCGCTTTGAAAGTGCCAAATTTAAAACTTTTATCTACACATTCAACAATGTTAAACGATAAGGTTCACACTCAACTTCCTCTAAATAGATACATGAATGGTGGGGAAGTCATTCACTTCGATTCTTATATACGAATGAATCTCATCTTGATACTCATCAAGGTGTTAGTTTGATATTTTTACACTTTTACTCTTGTTTACTTCTTGGAATTATTTTGTTTATTGTAATTTTCTATGCCTTTGGATAGATTTTGGAAGTTAGAACTTATTTGTGCTTAATTTTGTAGCATTTGAGGTTTGTTTTGAAAGTTGGAGCTAGAAGGCTTTTATCTGAGAACAGATGCGAGATAAAGCGTAAGCATATCATGTTTGAGGTCTGCTAGCTTATTTTGAAGTGTATTCTGGGCAAGTGAAGATAAGGAGTGGTCACACTTTTGATTAGAGTTTTTGCTTATTTAGGATTCCTTCCTATTTTATTTTGGATGACTTTAAGGTTAGCTTAGGCTATTTAAACCTTTTTTCAATGGCTATAAAACATCTTGGGACACCTCTCTTACTTCTATATTTGATTTCTATTATTTTGGGCTGTATTTTGGTTTATGACACACTAAATCTATTTCTAGTTGAAGGTTAATTAAGTTTTTGGAGTTTTCACTTGTGAGATTTAAGTTTAACTCTTTATCTTATCTATTTTGAGTATTCATATATTTTCTGCACTTATTGATATAATTGCTTAATAAATTGAATAAGAAGCCTATTATTTGATTTATTATTGCAATTTATTGTTATCCAAAATTGTCAAATCCATAATTGTTTAATTAATCTGATATAAGTGACAAAAAATATAATTGATTGTAGACAAGCTTTCGATTTAGATTGTGAAAATATATTATCAAACTTAAATGAACCGAGCATTCATATTTGTTGGTTCCATTGGCTGTCTTCCTAATTTGTAATCTTATTGTTAAGTTAAATCTTAATAGCATTTCTTGGACTACTTAATAACAAGAGAATAATTGAAGAGCGTATTTTGATTATCGAATAACTAAGGAAAAGATTGGTCGCTAGAGCGTGTTAATGGCTAGAATCGATGTATTTGAATTGGAATTGATTTTATTTATATCGATGATCAATTGAAAAATTTTTAAGCCTGATTATACTTTTGACTAGAGCTTCTTCATATTGATTAATCTCATTTTAATTTTCTGTAATTTATTTATTTCAAGAATTTTATTTTAGTTTCAGTTTTAAAACCTCCATATTTTTCAATTACTCGCATTAAAGAATAAATCCATCAGTCTTTTGGGATTCAGCCTTACTCATCACTATTACAATTTAATATTTTAAGAGTAGGTAATTTATTTTTGCTGGTTTCAACACCCAACACAAGGCGACCTTTCATTAAATTATATGACCAAAACAACTTTCAATATGTCTTAATCATCCAAACTTTGGTCTCATCTCTACCCACTATAACTTTATAGGTGATTACTCATATGAGAGAATCAATCTTAGTCTATCGATATACTTCTTCAAATTGTGTTAACTGGCATCTACTATATGTTCATATAACTAAAACATTCGTGAACAAACAAATTAACTAAATATGCATTTAATTTCATTACGAATAAAATAAGTGGTTTGGCAATGTTCACAAATTGATTATATCTTATATAAGCTCGAGGATCTCACTTGTCAAACAAATGCACCCCTAGTTATTGGTTTGGTAAATAGATATTTTACTATTTTACTAGTAGGAATATATTTCAGGACTACTTCTTTGATGTGATCATGTCTCCAACATAGTGATATCCAATCTAGGTCTGTTTAGTCTTTTCAACTATATTTTGAATCCTTAACATAGGTTAATACATTCATACTATCATAATAAATTGTGAAGGGTTTAGATGCTGACTTAGACAGTTTTAATATGTTGTAAAAACTTTCTCAACCAAACTGCCTCTTGTATAATTGAGGAATATGCTATATATTCAGCTTCCACTCTTGATAGAGATATACAAGATTATTTATTGATATTCCATGAAATTACATAATCATTTAACAAGAATGCGTATCCATAAATCGATTTGCGTTAATCAAGATTGTTTCCCTAATCAGCATCTACATAACCAACTAAGTGCAAAACCTTCATTTGGTACAACAAAACATAGTCTGAAGTTCTTTTTAGATATAAGACTCCCCAACAAGCTTATCGGCAAGAAAGTGATCCTCCTCTAGCTCAACATGTCAGGCAACATCTTCAAATATTTTTATATTATCTTTATGGGCAAGACACATATGTTTTTCCAGATTTTAGATAGAGAGCGTATAACAGCTTAGACCTATTGCTCATCAGTTAACTTATGGCTAACAGCCTTCAATTCACTTATCATATTAGACATGACAGTTAGGTGCTGCCTTATTATGTGATTAGAATTTTTTTTATAAGCATTAAATTTTAGAGTCAACTCACACAACCTTATTGTTAAGGTTCCACTGAATTTGACCTTAACAGCATCCGAAACTGCTTGGGCTGAGTGGTACTTCTCAAAGCATAGCATCAAATCATTTCTCATGCTGCTCAATATCAGTATTCAAGCAACTCTATCCTTATGCTTATAGGCTTGATATAATTCCATATTCCGCTTATGTTAAGCATTACTTCCATGCTCAGGCTTAGTCATCAGTTATGTTATAGTTTCCAACATTTCTTGCTCTTCTAGGAGATACAAAATCTTGCGATGTCAAATATCATAATTATTCAACTTATCTCCCTAGTTCAAGTCAACAACTATGTTTTTTATAGCAGCCATATATTTATGACAATGATCACAAACATATTAAGCACAATTCTTTACTACAAAAATTATCTCATATCATAATATCTTAAATTAATAAATAATAACTTAACACAAGTTCTATAGCACAATCCAATCAATTTCCATTGATATAGTCTAATTATTATCATTTAATTTAAACATGTGCCACTCATTATATTAGGTGAGATCAATAAATCTATCAACCTAATATTTCCCACAATATCACATGTATACAACATGATATAATAAAACAATTTAAAGCATGCATTTTAATTAATAAATCAATTCAACATGTTCATTGTTTTAAACATTTAATTAAAAAGAAACATTTGCATCACATATTAGGAGCAAAACACATTGTTACTACTAATCATGTCACGTCATATTTATATGTCATTAATTTTCATGCAAATTTTTTTCATTCATCACACTTTTTAATCCAAAAATAATTCTAAAAGTACTCTAAAAATTTTGGAAAAATACCTATTAAATAGGAAATTAAATCCTAAACAATTTTAAAAAAAATGGCATTAAAAATAGACACCACACATGCCCTCACGCGCCGAATTAGTGGCTGCCGTGCACCCCCACACACCTCCCATGCTTCTCTGCGCACTGCCACATGCCGATTGACTTTCATTGACTGCCACATCACCGATGTGTCATCACCACATGGGCTAATCGTAAACTACCACATGGTAGCGACAAGTGTACATGACATGCCACGCTAACATTCCAATAGCGTGGAACAATGATAAGTCACTATGTGTCATAAGCTGCCACATCATCACGCCACGTCTGTGTGACACACTAGCAACCAACTCAGTATTGCTTTGACACATTGGACCAACCGGGGAGTAACATGTGGTAGTCAACTACCACAAAGCAATAACTGTCATTTCAAGCACCTTGGTCAATGTATGTACTACACATGCTGCCTTGGGTGGTCATTCTAGACCCAAATTTGCAATTTTCCTATATTTTCATGCATTTTCTACCGGTTTTGACCATAAAAATTGCAATTTAACACCTCTAAGATGGTGTTTGGACATCAAAAAATACAAATCAATAATGGGAATCGTCCAAAAAATCAATTTTCCATATTGAAGACTAATTTGATACAATTCAACCACTTATCAAAAAATTATGCTAAAATACTTGTTGGAAAGCTTGTGACGAGAGCTTTCCAACATACAAGTTATGCACCATGAAATAGAGAAAATTTCCTCAAAAAAATGAAGAAATCTTGGGATTTTATGGAAATTCATTCCAATGATCGAATCAAGTATAAAAATACACAATTTGACTTTGATACTAATGTAAAAAGAGATTAGTAGTGAAAACTTACCTTTAGAATCGAATTCATACGTTTTAATACTTCGGGAAGTCGAATTGCTAGAACCGGACATAAATAACGGTATGGATGCCTTTTTGAAATCTTGACTTGGACGAATTTTCTACAAGTCTAAGAGAATTGTTGTAGAGAATGGAAAGGGAGAGAATTCACATTTTGTGAATTTTTCTTTATTCTATAGAAGGGGTAGTTATTTTCAAAATAACTTCCTTTTATATATTAAATCCATATAGACTTTGGGTTAGGTTAAATCTACATAAACTGTAACACCCTCCCATATAGTATACTTAACCGCCATACCAAGGAGTACTACCGCATATATACAATATTGATTTTAAATGTAAAGCATTAATATTCATATGATCAACATATAAATAAACAACATGTGTCCATGCTTATATAAAACTCCATGACTATAAAGTCTATAACCAAGGGCTAAACTCATCTAAATAAAATATCCATGAAAACTTAATACAATAATCCCTTTTTAAAACAAAAGGTCCAAAATCTCAAAATGCATAAAGTATGAGCTGACTCTGATTCTAACCACTCTAGCTGACTATTATTTTGATCACTCTAACTGGCTCAACTTCTTCTTGTCAACTCTTTCTATGGCTCCGGACCTGCGTGCAGGAAGCCCACACGCTAAGTTACCCAAGCTTAGTGGTACATATAATCATGTAAATTCTATCATGCATATCACTCCAGTATATTATAAACCAATTCATTTTTATCATTATCATGTTACCATGCCACATATCATATAATTCATATATCAATCATGTCATATTATCATGCCAAAACGTTTTATGCCACATCAGCAATAACGTACCTAGTAAGCGGAAGTCATTCCTGTATTCATAAGAATAGTAATACATTTACCTCTTTCATGTTTATTCGTTTAATTTGCCTAGTTACTTTATACTAGACTACTAGATACGGGTTATTAATAGGAGTGCTTTCGAAGCTAAAGTCACCCTATCCACCTAATCATAACTGTCTGTATATGTACTTGAGTCAATAGTGCTCTCGGAGCTGAAGCCACCTTGCCCGATAAATAACTCAAGAAACATCCTATGGTACTGTAACCACCCTTATTGGCATGTCATCTATCCTATATTCAGTACTACTACGAGTAAGGGTATTTATGTCTTTTCTTTTTAAATTGCATGAGCCTTATTTCATGAACATAATAACTTTTCCATGATATTTGCATAGCAACTTATCACATTTCAACATATTAACATTCATATTATCATTTCCATATCACGTCGTATTGTGATCCATGTACCTTCATGTATATATCAATTCATCTCACATCATGGTATAACACTTAGAAAAAATTTCATTAACATTATATTCATAAGTATTCCATTGAACAACATAGAGCACATGCCTTACATATTTATACCATTATATTCAGTAACTGATACTCACACACAAGTGACTTTGGACTCCTGCACACTATTGTATGCCACTGCGGTGCTAGTGCATTTGGCCTAGCCTATTGCGGGGCTGTATAGGCCTAGAGTCGTGTAAGTCCAGATTAGGACTCCCCTTTCCCGACCAGGAAAGGCCCGACACTAGCAAAGAAAATTTCAGTTTTCACATGCTGACCCAATCTCTTCATTCCAAGACATATAACCAATTTCCAGAACATCATATATCATCTAAATATGCCATTTGGTCATTCTAAACATGCCATAATCCATTTAATTCTTATTTCACCAATTTAACATGAAAAACATGAATAATATGTGTCATTAATTCATACCAACGTATTCAGACCATTCAGATCAATATCATGGCATTCAACAGTGACATAACATCCAAAAATACCTATTCACTAACAATCATGCAGCCAAAAAGCGAATAAACATGATTATATGTATAAACCTTAAACAATAGAGCCAAAAACCCTCACTATCAATGTTTCTCACACGTTCTGATATCCGTTTCCGTCTTATGCCTTGTTTCCTAGCATCAGACATACGAATCAAAGGTCATAAACCTTATTTTCATAAGGAACCACACTGAGAAATTGGAAAAACCCTAATTTAATGTGATTACAACCAATAAAATTGTGCTAAGGTTGTTAAACTATCATTAAACTTACCGAATCACATCTAAGAATCAAGAACATAGATGAACAATATGATTGTAAAGGCTGTTTGGCAGAAGTCTCGTGTTCTTAATGAAAAACACCAAAAACCATAATTAATCCTTGATAAAATAATCACAATTGTGTTTTACTTGTATTTAGGTGAAGGATAATCAATGAAGATGGAGGGAGGATAGTTTAGATGGTTTGCTGGTCTTCAGAGACAGGGTTCGAATGGAGGTGGAAAAAAAGACGTGAAATTACGTATTTATAACGTGCAGACTCGAGGCAAGTCTCGACCGGAAAAATGGATGTCCCAAGCAGGAAACCTTTCCCGACTGTGAGATGACCTTTCCTGAGTGAGATTCAGTTCTATCTACCAACATATAAAATAAGTCAAATTTGATCCATTTTCTAAGTCCTAAATCGCGGGCGTTATATGGGCAGCCCAGACCCACAAAACCCAACACAACAAAAAAAATAAAGAAAAATAATTATACTATTAAGGAAGATGATTTATCTTTTTGATGATTGCATCTATGGAAGATACAACAATTAATTATCTTTTTTCAATACAAAAATCTGGTTAGAGATTCGAATTTGAGATCTCACAATTTTAAAATCACCATTAATTCGACATTACTAGACTAAAGCTTATTAGCAATTAAATTTCATGTAATAAAATTTTGTATGTAAAATTTACTTATTTTTGTATGGATTAAAAAAAGGGTAAGCATTGAGAAAATTGGAAATGCATATTTAATTGGAATATTTACAAAATACAAAAAAAAAAAAATTCTAAATATTTACCAAAATATTGCCCTTTAATTTTTTTAAATGGAAAAAAAGCTAGAGTTTTTTTTTCAAAAGTGCTAAAAATATTATAAAATACCGAAACTCAAGATTTACCCAAAGTTTACCAAAAAATTATAATAAAACTTGAAGTTATATAAGGTTTACCCAATATCTGCTAAAGGTTTTCTCAAGATTTATCCATTTAAATAAGATTTAACTAAGGTTTAATATAAAATTAATGTAAGTTGAAATTACTCAAAATTTACCAAAATTTTATCCAAAATTTTACCAGAATATTAATGAAATTTGAAGTTACCAAAATTTTACCTGAGATTTATCCAAGGTTGAAGGTTTGCTCACGTTTATTCAAAATTTATCAAATGTTTATGAAATGTGTACCTAAGATTTACCAAAAATTTGTCAAAGATCTAGCAAAGTTTACCAAAGTAAATAACATTAATTAAGTTAATTAAATACAATTTTACATATTTATTTTGGTAATTAAGATTTATCTAAATATAAATTTAAAATTAATTAAATAATGATTAAAAATAAATAAAAACATGTATAAGAATAAGTAGTAGTCGTGCAAGTTAATGAATTTATTAATATATATTTAAAAGATAAAAAAAATTTATTTTCATTTTCAATTGAATAACAAGCTTGTACTACATATATAATGATTTCCATGTTCGAAAAGAAAACAGTTAAAAATCAGTAAAAAAGAAAATAAAAATAGTGACAATGAAACTACAGAAAAATAGCGATAAAATTGAAACAAATATTGAACAATATGTATTCCTTTATATTTCCCCTATCTAATTAGACTAACAGGATAATGGGCCTGACTCCAAGAAATTGACTGGATCTTTCAATAGGCCCACCCGACCGCTGTCTTATATTTGGTCATCATTGCGGTTTCATCTTCACAAGAGCAATTTTTTCGTTAGGGTTTTTGGAGATTGAATCGGAAAACAGAGGAATTAAGAAATCGAACCAGAACAATGGATTCATCAGCTGTCAATTCAGCAGAAATGCAGCACTTTCTTAACGTAAGTGGAATTCTTTTTGCCTCTTGGTTGCTTAGGTTCTTTTTCTCTCAATTTCACTTTCGTTTTTATTGAGCGGTTCAATTGATTGTTTTACAGAGTTTGTGCATGCATACGTGGTTGGTTTTGGCATTGCAATGTTCCAGTTTGAAATATTATTGTACTTCTAATAAAGTTGTGGGCTTTAGAAAATTGTATTAGATACATGATGGCATTAGGGTTTTAGTTTGCGACTATGTTTGATTCAGGAACTCGGTATTTGGTTATGCCAGTTACATTTAATCTTTGCACTATCGTGAGTCTAATGACTCAGAAACTTAACAACAGCTAGAATATTGGATATAATATGAACCATTCAGAAAATTAAATTTTGCGTATATGATCAGTAAACTTGAATCCTTTTGTTATGAATTTGGTCTATCATTTGTAAAGATAATCTATCTGCTGGTTGCTGCTGCTTGCCTATGTCTCGAAAGATAACATTTGGTTTTCTCCATTCTGAAACCTTTTTTTTTTCCTTTTTGTGGGTGGGGTTGTGGTTTGTTGGCTATTGTATCCTTAGTTGTTTAAGCAGAAGTTATTTTTTAAAGTTAACTGTAATGATTGGATTTTGAAGATGAGGTTGTTATTGCTTAGGAAGTGGAAATAAGAGAATTGATGTTTGATGGGTAGGAGTTTCATTTGTTCTTTAAATGTCTTAAGGATGCCATGCAAGTGTTTTCATTGTTCTAGCTTGCTAGAATTTTGATGTCTCGATCATTATTTCATTCGCACTTTTCAATGACCTTGCCATTATGTAGCAAGAAAAGGAAAAAGCCATGGTTAACGAGCTGGTGGCAAAGCTTACAAGTGCTTGTTGGGACAAATGCATCACTAGTACACCTGGGAGCAAGTTCAGCTCAAGCGAATCAGCTTGCCTTTCTAATTGTGCTCAGCGATATATGGATTTGAGCCTCATCATTATGAAACGCTTTCAATCCATGCAATGATCAGCCACTTTAGTTAGTCACAAGAACTGCATGTTTACCTCTATTACTACTCAATTTGTATCGGTTCAAAGTATTCTGTAATTTTTGAAACTCAATGCCTTTTTGATGCTGCTTGATTAGCATCCTTTATATTCAAGTGGATATTTTTCTGTTTATAATCTTTAGCATGAGCAATATAAAGGAGGGCACTGACTGTGGTGAGAAAGCATATGCATCCAACAACAGACATATCCCTAATTATGTTTGCATCTTTGATTGCTCGTATAACTGTAATATCTAGTTAATTTTGTTAAAAACCTGGCAAAGTACGACTTTTGGCATGGATTCTATTACTTTGGGCTGGGATTAGTAAAAGGAGTAGCCTGCATTTCCCATATGGGCTGAGCAGCCTGAGTTCGGACTTTAGGCTATCCATGTATGGAATCGTCCAATTCCTGCTGTTTGAGACAGGTGCCTTAGGAGCGCCTTCACATCTTATAGCAAAAATTAGATACAAGAGAAAAACATCCCCAGCTGCCAGGTGCCTTGGATGCTCAAATTCATTTACAAAAGATAGGTACATCCATGTACTGTAGAGTTTAAAGATTGAACTAGAGTACGTTTAGCATGGGTTGTCAAATTGCACTTTTGCTCCTGTTTTCTTTCCTCGAATTCATTATAACTGTAGGCCAGAGTCCATAGATGTTAGTTTGCAAGCCTTAGTAGTCGCTGCAAATGTTGGAATTACTTAGTATCGATGAAAAAGCAATAAATTGCACCCATCTCAATGCATCATCATGCACACGAAAATGGGGGGTAAAAGCTCCCAGTGGCCAGTGGCATAAATTCCACCTTGGAAGGTAATTACAACAGCCACATGAAAGCGAAAATCTTTAATGCAATAGAATAACAGACTAGTAACACACGGGTTTGGCCACCAACAGCATTACTATTCAATCAATTCAATTCAAACAAGCCGCTCTATCTTTTTTCATTTTTTTTTTCCTTTTTTTTGTTTTGCACATGATTTAGTAATTGTTTGTCTCCTCTTTTTACTTTACATCTTGGTATTTGTTTGAGACTGTTGAGTTTCTGACGTGAAGTTGCCACCAGTTACCCCCTTTGACTCCCCAACTGCAGCTGCTAAAGCAAGAACATCAGGCGATATTTCCCAGCTTCCACTTTTTCTTCCCAAACTAGAGCGCCTGGAGTGCAATAGACTACGCCCTTCCAAACCCTGAGGGGGAAGAATTCCTCTTAAATCTGGAGAAACGTCAGGCAGTCCACCATCCCCGTATAAACTGTCATCGTTTCGGACTGCTCTGTCATTATCATCTATCTCTCTTGCAGTCTCCTCCCACACAGGCTTCCTACCCATCTCTATGTCACCTACAGATTTTTCTATGCTCGAACTGACAAAACTGCTTACCATTCTAGGTGGAATTTGTGGCAACTTCTGAACTTTTGCCCTGAAATTGTTCTTAGATGGAGGAATACTCGAACAAAATGTCTCCATTAAGTTCTTAAACAATCCTTTGTCAAACGGGTTTGGTAATCCATCATATCGGTATCTAAAATTTTCATAGGTAGACTGAAAAAGAGAAGGGAAAAAAAAAAAAGGAAAACTTCAGTTAAAATTGACAGAAACAAATTATAAAATAAATAAAAAAGGCAGGGTTACTGAGCGAAAATGTTATAGCCAATATAATGTAGAGTTCAGAAAGAGCCAAAGGAAGAGATTAGTCAACCAGAAGATCAAATTATAAGTTTAAATGCTCTATTTCTAGAAGGGTTTCCTTACCTGGTTTTTACTGATGAGATACAAATGAAACAGTGTAAGACCACCAACAAACCAAAATGAAATAAAGGTGTAAACTACTAGCACAATGGAGGCAGGAGTCTTGGCCATTGCCTTCCAGACTGTTGTCTCCTCGCTATTCATGATCCTCTTGATGTAAACCCAGCAAAACCCATGTATATATAAGCATAGAATAGTTGTTAGGAAGACAAACATGAAGAAGAACCGGTAATTCCGCTGCATCCAAAATCAAACCGACTACTCAAATTCCAAAAGACAACACCATTTATGAACAAAGTTCCAAAAATAATGAAAAAAAAAAAAAAAGATCAGTCGGAGAACTGTTATTACCAATCCAATGCACTGACCCACCCATGGGCAGTGGTGATCAAATCTTTGCACACAGTTATTGCATATTGAACAGTGAGAACAACGTGGAGGCCTATAAAGCATGCATGTATCACAGTACTTAATCTTCACAACAATTCCATTAATCATAACATCTTTTGTACGTGGCAATCGAAAAGGTGGGGTTTGGCCATTTGTAACTTCTGTGTGACCTTCATAACCTTCTGGTTCTGGTGGCTGAGCATTATGAGGTATTATACCAGGATCTCTTCCTGAGGTTAGAAGAAGCAGGATCAAATCCTGGAAAACAAAAGTACGTACATTAGCTCAACAGTGCAGTAGCAAAACATATGTTTTCGGTCAAGCCACCAAAGCTGTAATTAATTTAATCATTTATTTCATATAATTTTTTTCTCCTTCGTTGATATATAAAGAAAACAATTTAGCTTCAGTTTCATAGAATAAACAGTCTTCAAATTGCATAACCTCCCCACATCACCATAAGAAAAATTATCCCATCCTCTCTTCAAGTAAAAGAAATCAATAAAATATAGATTAGGCAGCATAAATGATTAAAGCGAGCAGTTAAGACAGAGAAGTCACTAATCAAAGTTGGCACACTAGAAAGAACATATTGTTGATCCTCTTAACAATGAAAAATGTAGCAAAAAAGTTAAAGAATCATATTATTAGCAAATAGTGGACGTACTTTAAGGACTGAAACAATACTTTTACAGAAGGCAGAACTTACTAATGATGTGAAGACAACAATAATGACTACAATTGATATTCCCCAGTTATGAGAAAAATCATCCATTAACTTTCTTGCTACAAAAACACAGAAAACAGCAACTGGAGCGACAATAAGAAATATGGTTAGCAGAACAGATCTTGCATCTGGTCCAAATATAAGCCTCCCTTTAAGGAAAAATATCTGCACAGAGAATGATCAAAGCACAAAATCAAAGGCATTAACGAAATGCACAATGAATTGCCCATCTTAGAAAGGATGCTTTAGAAAAGTGAAATCTATTATGCTTTATTTGAACAGTAAATTATACCCTTCAATCACTAAGCAAGCAAGTTTGGTATCAGAAAATACCATTGGATTGGAAGGTGGTTTCGTCCAATTAGGTATACACTGACCACAGCAATGTTTTGTATGTTACAGTAATAGGTGAATTAGGTACATTCTTAATGCAGCACAGTTTGGGCTCGATACTACTGAAAGATCCTCCCACCAGATCAGAGGATATTATGATTAACTCAAAATTTGAGCACTACAGAAGTTATATACTGTTTATGAAGTTCAATCTAAATACCCTCAGTTGTGACCTTACTGCCATTTCTGACTGTTACTCGGTGAGTGACAATGGATAGAACAAGTTGGGATTTCAAGAAAAGCAAATATGTTGCAACCAATTTACAAAGCTGATTTCGGAATGCCTTCATAAATCAATGTCCTACATTCTCAGTAGCAAGCCCTGTAGCACGGATTCTTGATTTTCTGCAACAAGCTTATATGCAGAAGACAATAGGACAGCTGATCATGCAGTGTAACTTATGAGCAAAAAGGGAAACACCACCCAACAACTAAATAGTCACAAAACGAAGACACTCGGCAAATACTTGGAAGCTAAATAATTACTACTCAATCTGTAGCTCCCAAAAAATTTAGATAAACTCGATTCCAAGAAACATTTGCAAGAAGCAGAGAAGTTAAATTGAGTCGCTCATTTGACATTTCGATCCCTATCCAAATCAGAACGAACATTTTAACCATTAGATAATTGCCCAATTAACTATGAATATGCAATCAACTTCTAAGGGCAAGTTGACGCTACATATAAGTAAAAAAACCCACCAAATTTTCAAATGAAAAGATAAAATCTTTTGACACTAAACAGCCAAATTAAATCATGGTTACAAGCTCAGGAAAAACATATCCCCTCCTACAGAGTTTGATACTATCCTACCAACATCAACAAAAGCACCTAAGTTTAGCTTAACAATGATTAAAACCATGAGAAGAATAAAAGCTTACATTGCTTCCTTTCCAGACTTGGTAAGTCCTCAGGCGATCTATCCCATCATCCGGTGTGGCACCTCCAGCAACCAGATCCGGAGTCCTGGCCGGAGGCGGTGGGACCGCATAAGTCTCCCTCATCCCCTCCCCTTTTCTTTTCTCTTTCTCTGAAAAAGTCCTCTCCTTGTCCTTCTCTCTCTCTCTCCCTGTAAGAGAATGCAAAAGCAAGTAAAGCAAACAGAGAGAAAAGAATGGTCAAAATCCAACACTGGCTTTCAATGCCAAACGCTAAAAGTGGCTGAGAAATACTCTTTTAATATATATATATATATATATAAGAAAGAGCAAAGCCTCTTTTGACTTGATATTTTATGGGTTTTTCTTTCCTATTAAAAAAAATTGACATTTAAGACAATTGGGTTGGGTGGGGTCAGTTTCAAGCATAATATGCTGAGAGAATGAGGTGTCAGATGCTGGACAACAGCCAGCGCCGGTGTTTTGATGACGAGGTTGAACGGTGAGCGAGTCAAACTAAATAGTAAAATAATTACCAATACAAATGGTGGATAGCACTCAGCAGAAGCAAATATTCTTGTGTTTTTTACTCTACTGCAAAGGAATTAGCAATGGAGTGAGGCTGCTTCGTATAATTTCGGACAAAGACGGATGATTGACTGTTCCTTTGTTAGTTCAAAGTTCAAACTTAGGGATTCCCATTTGATTTTATTGATTCGTCGTTGACTTGGCGTCTTCTCACTGGCTGCTTTATTTATCAGTTTCCCTGAAATCTGGAGCAGCATTTTTTACAAATTTTGCTTAGTTATTTAAAAAAAATGTTACTTATTTCAATACTTTTTATTCTGATTAACATAATATATTTATACAATATTTATCAATTCACCTATTTAATTCATTTATTTTATCCAAACTGTATTAAAAATATAAATATTTTATAATAATTATGATAAATTGGAATAAAAAGAGTTAGAATAAATAGTATTTCTCATTTATTTTATCCTGCTCCAATTTGCTGGGGATTGAAAGAACAGACCGTACGAGCAAATATTGTTATATTTGCAACTTATTAAGATTGTTATTTATATTTGAAACATAGCAGTCTTCATTTATGCGAAAATTGTTAAAATAATAAAATATAATATCCCAATATTGCATTTGGGCCTTAAACTTTAAGTATGATTTATATGACAAACGGCCCAAATATTTGGCTCACCCGACCTCATGATATAAAACAGTTGGGTTAGCGATGGCCCAATCAATCGTGGGAGTCGAAACCAAGTCGCTGGATTAAACGCCCATAATACTAAACACAAGTTGTTATATCATGGACCCCATCCATGTAATATTATAGATTAAGGTTCATCACACGTGTGAGAGGCAGTAATAATTTTATAAATAAATTAAACTTACACAATTATCAAAATACAGTGACATTTTTGTAAATATTCATCATCTGTCGTAAAGTAAAAAGTTTATTAATTTATTAAAAAATGTTCATTTGTTATAAACTAAAAATTCATTACAAATAAAGTAAATGTTCATTAGTTAATTTAAAAAGCGTCATTTGTTATAAAACTAAAGTTCATTACAAATAAAGTAAATATTTATTAGTTTATTAATAAAGGTCCATTTGTTATAAAACTGAAAGTTCATTACGAATAAAGTTACAGTTAATTAATTTATTGAGAGATGTTCATTACAAATAAACTGAAAGTTCATTAGTTTATCAAAAAAATGTTCATAGTTATAAAACTGAAGATTCGTTACGAATAAAATAAAAATCAATTAGTTTATTAATAAATATTCATTTTTTATCTATCAAATTAAATACATAAAGAAATAAAAATAAATATTTACTCATAAATTAATGAACTTTTTACTAATAAATTAATAAACATTTAGTTTATTAAAAAAAAGTTTATTCGTAATGAATTTTTTTAATAAACTAATGAACATTTACTTTATTTATAATAAATCTTTCTTAATAAACCGGTGAACATTTCCAATAAACTAACAAATTTTAAGTTTATTTGTAATGAAATTTCAATTTATTCATAATGAATCTTTTTCAATAAACCAATGAATATTTATTTTATTAATAATGAATATTTTTTAATAAATTAGTAACTTTTATATTTACAATATTGCTACCTCTATTCATGTGTCAATTGAATTATAGTATATAATGTATCATAAACTGGAATCCAAAATATAATTTGCGGTTAAACACTACACCATATAACTTCACATTTCATTTTTCTTATTTCACAAATTAATTGTGACGTCTGCCTGACGTCTAGCACTGCAAGGCACTGAAGGCAGCATAAATAACAAAATAAACCATATGAGTTTTTTTTTTTTTTTAAATATAAACCATAGGAGTTAGGAGGTACAATTCTGGATTCAAAAATTTATATACTAGATTATTATGCAAATTTTAAAATATATTATAAATTTATATATTATTATATATATTTTAAAATGTTTAAAATATGCAATTGTCTATTTTCCATGAATGTATTTTTACTATTTATACTTTTACTTATTGGCATCAATATTTATGATTTAATATGGCTTTTAGAAGAGAAAATTTCATCAAATACTTATTTTTAATTTTTTTATTAAAAAATAGATGTAAAATTTTTTCATTTTTGTTTTTACCGAAATCTTTTTCAATTATACTGAATAACTTTTTTGTTAGTCGTAAAATCATTTTTTTTTCCTTTTCTTCTTTCTTCTTTTTGAATCTTTTGCTTCTTTGCTATCTCTCATGACACTTCTCATTTTCACCGCTTATCTCATCCTCAAATCCCATCTCCTTGAGTTTCAAGTCCACTTTGCCACAGTTTTCCAAGATTAAACCAAATCTAAATAATATTACAATAATGGAGAAAGAGTTAGAGAGAGAAGCAACAAAGCGATATCATTCTTCTAGGCATCCAAACCGGTTGTTTTCTTGAGGTGAAAGCTAAACATACTAAAGAGCATGACGAGGAGGAGATGTGTAGTTTGGTGTGCGATTGATTTCATAGCCATTTTTAGACCAAAGTCTTAAAATGTTAATTAATTTTAAATTAGGTTTTCATTTTTTTATTTGGATGAATTACTGCAAAATTTTTATCAATTTTTTATTTAAAATTTTTATGCTGAATTATTAATTTTTTTAAAATTCTTTATTTGATGAGCTGATTGGTGGACATATATTTTTTGTTCTTTATTTTTTTGGTAAAAATCACTAAAATATCGTCATGGTGTACCACAAATATTCTCATAAAATTTTTAAAAGTATACCGAAATATCTTCAATGTATATCCAAAGTATTTTCAAGAAATTCTTAAGGTATACCCAAGGTATATTTGAGGTAATCTCATGAAATTCCCAAAGGTATATCGAAGTATCCTCAAGATATACCCAAGGTATTCCTAAGAAATTCATTTTAGAGAATTCTCAAGGAATTCTTAAAGTATACCCAAAATATCACCAAAGTATACCGAAGTATCCCAAGATATACTTAAGATATTTCCAGAGAATTCTTCCCAGGGAATTCCTTGAGAATTCTCAAGATATATCCAAAGTTTTTCCAAAATATACTCAAGATATTCCCGAGATATTTCTAAGAAATTTTCAAGGTATACCCAATATATCCCTAAGATATACCCAAAATATTCCGAAAGTTATACCAAAATGTTTATTTGAAATTTCGTGATGTTTTTAATTTTGATTAAATTTTATTTTTTTCCTTCTTCTTTAATGATTTAATTATTTTTATTTTTATTTTTTTGTTAGTTTTTAATGAAAATTGAATCAAGATATCTCCACGGTATACTAAAGGTATGTCGAAAATATATCATCTGGACATATTTTGAGGTGATTTTGCAATTTAGGTATTATTGTAATTTTATAAATTTTTTTGCAGTAAAATTGAAAAAAACTGAGCACTTGCACAAATGTAAATAGGTACTTGTTCGTTGGTATATTTGTAAAATTCCCCTTTTAGAATGTGTATTTTTGGTGAATGGGTCCAAGCTCCGGCCCTAATGAAATGAATAATTAACATATATCAGCCTTTTTTGTATATTTTTGTCTTGTAATCACTAATAATATATAAGTTAATAACACCAACATCCATGAAGATAAAGTTCATCAAGGAATTGAAGAAGGTTAGGTAAAGTAAATCAAAATTGGTATTGCTTGACCAAACATCTAACATCCACTAATTTGATATATAAATGTAGGTTTAATTAGTTGGATGTTAAAAGAATATCATACTGTATTTATATAAGTATAAACTTAAAATACAAATCTAAGGGGTGCTGAGGGACTTGATTAATTAGTCAGAATACAACTACACCATGCTATTATTGCTAAGAGTTTTGTTGAAGCCAATCCTAACATTGGAATTTAAGTATTATAAAAAATTCTTATAATTTAAGTGTAATTAGTTTTAAATTAGTTTAAGTCATTTTGATCTAATTCTAATATAATTTCAGAACTATAACGGGACTAATCACTGCATTACTATGGACTCTATAGTTAAAATCTGAAGCTATTTTATTTATGAGTTTGTCTCGTAGTCTCAAGTTGGAAATGAAAATCCTTCAGAAACACACAATACCAATAGTGAAAGGCGAAAGAGATGGACGCCATGTATACAAATATCATACGGTTATATTTTTTTTTTGTCTCATGTAATGATTAATGTCTTATTACAATTCTTGAAAATCGGACATTTTATACCCACAAAAGTAAATTTTCTAAGGCTGAATAAATTGATATCTACTTTTAAATCATGAAAGAATTAAATCTGAAAGGCTAAGAAAGAAATACAAAATTCCAAGTAGAAACAAAAATAAAGAATCTCATTTATTACGTTGCACACTTCGTTCTGCCATTCTAAATTGCAAGAGAGGATGCATTACATCGAATTGGTAGATTAGTTTTGGGAGAAATTCTTGTGTAGTCTACCATGTTATTTAAAAATTAATCAATCACTCTAATATATATGCAGATTCATAAATTGTTATCTGATATAAGTCTAGAGATACCGAATCAACATAAGAATTTCTTTAGAAATTGTGTATGTAGTTTGTACTTATCAGTACAGGCCAGGACGCACTACATTGGCTTTCCTAGTTGTAAAAGGTCGGACTATCACGTGAAAGAAGCTCTAGAAAATGTTCAAGTAATTATTTGTTCTCTCTTCAGTTCAACAACAACAATTTATACTTATTTGTTTTTTTCTGTAACGTAAACCAATCTAAACATTCCCTTATATACAGGTGGGTTTTATCATACTGATTCATGCACACCAATGTCACCCCTCTCTCTATGCAGTGTGCGTGTATATATATGTCACACTAGTTGCACTTTGATTTCTGGCATATATAGCTAGGCTGCGTTTTACCTGACAAACCAAACCTGCTTCATTTTTTCAATTTTCTTTCTGATTTGTTTGTCAAAGAAAGAGCTGAAGCTGAAGAACTTGGCCATGGCTCACCATTCTTTGATATTCACATTTGGGATTCTTGGTATATTTGTTATCTCATCATCATTTGCAAATATCTTTCCCCTTCTCACTTTAGTGTTTTGTGCTTTTTTTTTTTTTTTAATTGTTGAACTGATGCAATTAGTTGTTTCTTCTTTTATTTCACCTTTTGGCCTTTGACATATTAGGCAACATCATCTCAATTTTGATGTTTCTTTCGCCGATGTGAGTATGATTTTTAGCATAATTATCAATTTCATTATTTAATTTTATGATGGATGATCGAGTTTATGACAATTTATATGCATAATTCTAATGTTACAGGCCTACATTTATTCGGATTCATAGAAAGAAATCAACAGAAGGATTTCAATCAATTCCATATGTGGCTGCATTGCTCAGTTGCATGCTTTGGATTTACTATGCCATGTTGAAATCCAACGACTATCTTCTTCTGAGCATCAATTCTTTTGGTTGCCTAGTGGAGGGCATCTACATTGTTGTTTACATTTTCTATGCACCAAAGAAAGCCAGGGTATGCAACATGATTTAAATCAACTATACACAAATATATTAATTAATTAGATTAATTATGAAGTAATTTCATCTGGGTTGGGAACAATTCTGCAGATCCTAACCTTGAAGCTGGTTTTTGTGAATTTTGGGGGTTTCTTAGGGATTCTTGCTCTTACACTTTTCTTTAGTAAAGGATTGATTCGGTTGCGCATTGTGGGATGGTTTTGTGTTGCATTTTCTGCTGTTCTGTTTGCTGCACCTTTAAGCATAATGGTGAGAATGGATCTTTTAATTAGGCTGACCAACTTAATTTCTTTGCAGCCAATTTTAACTGCGATTAGATTTGTGTACATTTCTAATGATAAATTTTCTTGTAGAAGCTGGTAGTAAGTACCAAAAGTGTGGAGTTCATGCCGTTTAACTTGTCAATTTTCCTCACTTTAAGTGCAATTATGTGGTTGCTCTATGGGATCCTACTTAAGGACTTATACATTGCGGTGAGTTCTCTTGCTCCTTAATTTTTTCCTGCACAGTACATGCTCTAAATTTGTCCCATTAATTTTAAATACTAGACCAAAAAACAATATTGGTAACCTTTCGCATTCATTGTCAATTTTCCGAAGTGTATGGATATCAATCAATACATTAGATCAGTAATATTGAATATAGAAAAACCTGATGAAATTTTTTCTTTCGTATGCAATTGGCACAGCTTCCAAACGTTATTGGACTAGTTTTTGGGATAGTTCAAATGGTACTCTATGCAATTTACAGAGAAGGCAAGAAGTTAGTAGAAGAACAGAAAAATATACCAGAACAAATTGATGGAATAATTAAGCTTAGCCCAATCAAGACTTCTGAAGTACACCTGCCCATTTCTGGTGACAATATGGAAATTATAGTAGAACAAAGAAAACATATTGGTGACTCCATCGAATCCCACAACCAAGTCCAACCAATTGATGAAATTTCTTTATAATCTGATTTCTTATAATTACCACACTGTCAGCATGCGGGTGTTTGGAAAATATATTTACACCAGAAATTTCAAGCTTTATTTTTTCTTTTTTTATCATCAATGCTAGTAATATATATAGCTTAATTTATTAAAAATTGTGTCTCCATTTCTATTGAATTGCTTTGTGTTGGCCGCAAGCGAAAAAGCATTTGCAGTTTAGTACATATTGATTTATTTTGTTTGGTGAACTTGGCTTCATTTTCCTAAGAGATTTGAAGATGCCAAACTAATAAATGCCTAAAATTTTGCTTTGTTGCTTGACTTTCTCGTTGCCTTTTCATCTTTCAGTTTTTGAAATTATTGCTCTAAGTTTGTGCATATAGAACATCAGCTAGATTCATTACGGAATAAAACGCTATCTTCTAAAGTGCTCCATATATACTTAGAGTTCAAACTCAAGACCTCTCTCTAATTAAGAAAGAATATGTCTATACTATTTTTTCTCACATCTTGAACTAGCTAGTTTTATGTAATTTCTTCTGTTATAACTTTGTGCAGAATTTTTCAACAAATTCAAGCATTTGTACGAGTTAATTTAATTTATAGTCATCGAATTTTGCTCCTATTACAATAAAATTACAAAATTTAATTTTGTATCAAGAAAGTCACTTAACTATATTTTCATTTCACTAAAATCATTTCTGGCCAATTTTCTGATTTAGGTAACTGGAAAGTTAATGTGACAGCTGACGTGTCACTGGAAATCTGACGTGGAACCTAATAGGTCACCAAAAATTTAACTTGACAGTCGATATGTCACTAAAAATTCGTTTAAAATATCCTTAGTAAAACGAAAATATTACTTTTTTATTTTTTTGAGACAAAAAATAATTATAATTTTACTGTAGTAAAAATAAAATTTAATGACTAAATAAAATTAAACTGCATTTGTATTAAACATCGTGATATATATAGTGAATGTTCTTTCGTTTAAAAGTTGAAATTGTAAATTAGATAAACTGAGTTAAAAGTCGAAATTCATCCCAAAAACAGGGGTTCCTCAGACAATAAATTAGAAAGGAAAAACTGCAAAATTTGAAGTAAAAAATCCTTTCTTATACGAAATTAATACCATTTGATGAATCAATTATTAGCTCACCATTCTTTTGCTTGTATCCGTGTACGCTTTTACAGCTTTTTATTTCATTTTCATGTTTTTAATATTGTTAATGTATTTGTTTTGGGCAGATTTTTTTCATCACGAATGTTTTCTCAGTAGTTTTTTTCCTTTTTAATAATATAAATTTTGGCTTATAAAAAAAAAAGGAAATATAGAAAATTTGGTTTAAGATGGAAGAAATGTATCTTGATAAGATATTCAGAATTCTCCAAAGGATAGAAGTGTTATGATATAAGCAATGCAACCCCATGTGCGCATTTTATATAAATCAGGCTTATCGCCTTTCCATAACTTGTATGAGATGGAAAGAACAGTTTTAGATGACATACAGTTAAAAATATAGGCAATAAATAATAGCTCATCTCCTAAAAATAAATATACAAATTAGTTTGTGTCATTATTGATCTAACCATGTTCATAGGGTTCTATTCTTTTTTTTGTGCTACATCATTTTGTTGCGGAGTGGAAGGAATAGTTAGCTCCATAGTTATACACTCATCATCACAATAACTTTTTATATAAATCGTATACATATTCATATCTTTGATCGGTAATAAATATATATTTATTTAATTTGTATTTGACTAATCCTCGACCACTTTACTATGGCATATAAAGCAATCAAATGCTTTAGCTTTATGGGAGATCAAATAAGCGTGATCGTATCTAGTGAAATCATCTATTAATATGATGAAATAGTGAGCGCCGCCTTACTCTCACATTCATTGGGTCACAAATATCAGAATTGATAAGTTATAAAGGAAATATGGCTATATTGACTTTGCTAAATTGTAATCTTGTTATTTTTCCAGCTCGGTAAGACTCACAAATAGACAAATTCATATTCTCACAAAACCTAAAAGATCAATCTTCACTAATCTTTCTAAGCGATCTTAACTAATGTGTCATAATCTAGCATGCCATTTATCATTATCATTTAAGAAAATATTATTGGAAATGCCAACAATAAATACAGATTTATTCACATTCATAAAATAACATCCAACACCATAAAATCAATTAACAAATATCCAAAGCCATAATAAACATGGTCTAAAAGTAATTAATTACATACAACCATTGTTAAATACAATTTGAAAATGAAACAAATTCTAGCAAAAACAATAACAGACACTAATCTTTGTGGTACTTCAAAAGCATATCGATCCCTCGTTATGTGGTTGGTTACTACTGAATCTACAGTCCAATAAAGAACAGTTTCAACTAACTTAAAACAAATGCTAATATATAAGTCAGAAGGATAAATATAGTCATATAATATTTTTGGCTCAGTGTAATCAAGAGCAAAGTGATCAGGCTTCTTACAATTGAAGCAATTCATATTTCTGCCTCTTGCTATTGCGGCTACCACACTTATATTTGTTTATGCTAAAATTGGCTTCATCGCCTCCCTTACCTTACCTTTTGCTCTTATCTTTCTTTTGACCACATCCCAAAACACCTTTGGACTCATTCATATAAGCTTTCCCAACAAGCTTATTAGCGAAAAGATGATCCTCCTCTAGTTCAACATATTGAGCAATATCTTCAAATATTTTTATATTGTCATTATGGGTAAGGTTGACACATATGTGGTCTCAAGCTTTAGGAAGAGAGCATAAAACAGCTTGGGCCTGTTATTTATCAATCAACTCATGGCCAATAGCTTTCAATTCACTTATCATATTGGACATGACAGTTAGATATTGCCTCATTGTATTATTAGAATTTTTCTTATAGGCATCGAATTTCAGAGTCAACTGATGCAACCTAGTGGCTGAGGTTCTACTGAATTGGACCTTAATAGCATCCTAAAATGTTTGGGCTCAACGTTGCTTCTCAAAGCATAGCATCAAGTCATTTCTGATGCTGCTCAGTATCAGTATGCTAGCAACTATATCATTACGCTTATAGGTTTGATATGTTTCTATATCCCGCCTATGTTGAGCAGTGTTTCCATGCTCAGGCTCAGTCATCGGTTGTGTGATAGTTTCCAGCATTTCTTGCCACCATGGAGATATTGAATTTGACAATGCCAAGTATCATAATTATTATCATTCAACTTATCTCCCTTATTCAAATCAACAATTATGCTTTTCGTAGCAGTCATATCTACTATTTAGAACAATAATTACAAACAAATTTAGTACAATTCTTACTATAAAAATTATCTCATATCACAATATCTTAAATTAATCAATAATAACCTAACGCAAGAAACAGGAACAAAAGTTCTATAACACAGTCCAATCAATTTTTACTGACATAGTTCAGTTGTTATCATTTAATTTAAACATACGCCAATTATTATATTAGGTGAGACTTATTAATCTACTAACCTAATATTCCCACACACTACAAGAAAAAGGCAGAATTGCGACACCACTTATGGCCTCGCTTAATAGCAATGCCAGACGACATAATGGCAACTGTTAATCATGTTGGGAACATAGCAACACCATTATTGACGTCTATGTGATGCTTAGCGACAGATTAATTAGCGATGCTTGAATAGTGTTGTTAAAATTAGCACCAAATTTTGGCTCGGGTTTTAGCGATGCCTTATCGACGCAGTTTGTGTTGCTATTAGCGACACATTTTTCAAGCATTGCTAAAATTGGAGCTAAGAGAGCACCATATTTTGCAATGTAGCTGTCGAGTCGCTAGCAAAGTATAAAAAAGTCAATATGCAAGTATAACCACTGTTTTAGATAGCGACGCGCTAGTAGTGTCGCTGGAAATGTGCCCTCAAACAAAACGATGTTATTTTCGGTCTTTAAGCCCTTTTTAGTTTTAGAGAAACCCTTATGATGCAGAACCCTATTCTTTCGATCTACCTCACCTCCAATTGCCCTTTGTGCTGCCCTCCTCTCCTGCTGCCCTAATCTACCTCTCATTCTGCAGCCTTCTCCACCGACCTCCTCCCTTTCTATTGTTCTCTCGTCCGCCCTCATGCAAAGTTTCCTCAGGTTAGAAGTTTGGGCTTCTCGATAACAATAGTAGCGAAAATTGGAATACGAGATTCTATAATGCTGCAGCATCTTTTAGCCATTACAAAGAATTAAAGACCGAATTTGCTTTGTGGAGAGTAAAAAGGAAGGCATCAACAATATAAATGGACCTTCATTGGTGTATCGGAATTGTCTTAAGTGGTCGAATTCTGGGTATGATTTGCAATTGTTGTTGTTATTGAAGTCTTATTAACACTACAAGAAATTTCAATTTAGAGATTCTTTTTGAGCTCTCTCAGGTGTGTTAATGGAGTTTTAAGACTCCTCTTCCTTACTAAGATTCAAGTAATTTCTTTTTTGGTTCAAAAGAAAAAAACAGTCGGTCTAATTTGTATAAAAACCTTTCTCTCTCTCTCTTTTTTTTTTCCCTTTTAGAAGGTCTTGCTAGATGCGAGTTTCTTTGCAAAATTTGGGGATCTGGTTTTTGGGTTCTAGGATTTGATTGTCTTTTTCTTGGGTTTCATCCAAATTTATTTTTCTTTATTGAATTTTTAGCTGGAATGAGATTTTGACATCTATTAAACCGAGTCATATTTGTTCTGGGTTTTTAATGTGATGGCTGGCCATGTCAGCGCCCACTCAGCAATTTTGCCATGTCAAACCACTTGTGTGCGGACACGTGGCCAGGCAGTTACAACCACCTTCTCACGTGCCTCTGTCAGCCTTGGGTGCTCACTCCAGATCCATTTTTGCAATTTTTCTATATTTTTTTTTGGTGTTTCTACCGTTTGGGACTAAAAAATTGCAAATTTAACATCATTTGAGCAACAATAAACACACTTGAGAGTGGGAATCGCACAAAAACAAATTTCCAAAAATTGAAGAATATAAAATACGATATGAAACTTCAAAAATTCATAACAATTAATCAATTAATCCAAAAATTACGAAAAAAAATACTTGTTGAAAAGTTTGTGACAACATAATCCAAACCATATCAAATACACACTATGAAACAAAGAAATAATATCTCGAAAAAATAAAGAAAAATTTGGCTCTGATATTATTAATATAATTCAAGATTAGCAGCGGAAACTTACCTCTAGAATCGAATCTATGTGTTTTCAATACTTTTGGAAGTCAAATTACTAGAATCGGACTTGAAATCTATAGTACGAATGTCTCACGTGATCCTCTTGGATGAATTGGGAAGAAGAGAATTTTCAGAGAAAGAGAAATCATGGAAGAACGTTTCTTTTCTTCTGTAAAAAATTCTGTAATAGTGGGAAGTTATTTTCTGAATAACTTCTTTTATATATTATTGGATATTGGGGTCTGGAGATTGGTCAAACCCACATGCACCGCTCAATTCCACAAAACCCAACTCTTCAACTTTTATTATGGGATGTTCTCCTATAATAGACATAAACAGTCGAATTTAATAATTATATATTTATCACTGCTTCAAAATAACATGAGCTAATGCAGCTTTACCAGTCATAAATCGTTATTTTACCATTTAAATTTCGATGTGAAATTGTGTCTAACAAATTCCAGCTATTGGGCTCAGGGATCAATCCTTTGATTGGAAAATCATTAATCATTTAAATTATGGTAAACCAAAATTCGTACAAATGATAAATTAATATGTATTTACCCGTTTAATAAGATACAATTGAATGGTAAGCCATTATTCTGAAATCTTCACTAATAGAGATTGAGACATCCACCGATGAAATTGGTAGGATATATAATACATATAAAGCATATAAAAGTGCCAACCCACATTGTACTTGTTGCGAATGATATACTAAGATTAGTCGGCAAAGTAGTATTGAATAGAATTTTGGTATAGAAAGTTTAAAGACTGAAAAAAGCAAGGTAGTTTCGCTTCAATCCTGCAAGAATTTCTTTTCTTTTTTTTTATATATATATTGTTTTGTCCTAGCTATTCCTTTTGTATTCGTGCGGAATAGAATCATTAACAAGATAAATGCTCACTATCAAATTTTAAATGTATTTCATATTTAGACCTCAAACTTGAAACTTAGTTAAAAAAATATATGTTCTTACAATCTCATAGCACCCGCTGAAAATTTATTTTTTATCTTTTTGTAATTAAAATGGAGCAAAGTTTCTTTTCAGTGCCCAGTTAGGAATATTTGCACTTTCTAATTTAGCCCTTTACGAGAATAACAAAACCTCATATACCCATGTACTATATCACACGTGCAAACCACTATAGTGACTCACCGGTATACCCACATAAATATCTACCCTCCAAATTCTTAAAATAATAACCATAATCTATATAAATTATTATTGTAATTAACCATAAGTGACATACTTAGCTCATCTTCTTTTAATTAATTACTTATCTAATCTTATCAAATTCAGGTGGTCTATACTCCACACTCCACCTAACATGCTTCAAAAACCCATCCTCTCCCATCAAAGCAGCAATCAACTAATTAATTATTGTATAATATCACTAAATTTTTATAATACGATAAAACCCTTTTGAAATGAAATTGAAGATGAAGCAAATGAGATTGAAATTAGCGAGTTTAACGATTTATGGCATAAACTTAATCACACAAATTAATTAAAACTAAGAGACTAAGTATATATGAAAAGAATGCCATATGTAACAGTGGGAAGCTGACTTTGAATGTCCTGTTCACGCGTGCCGGTCAAAAGGGATATGAGATAGAACGCATCATGATCATTTCTTGATGATTAATCACCTAAAATATATATGACTAATTAATAATAACAATTTACCCAACAAAGTTAGCAAAAAAGTATTCTTTTAACATCAAAAATTTTGAATTTAAATTTTGAATATACAACTATATTAAATATTTTTAAAACAAATATTACACCACTCTTAAGATCTTAACAGCAAGTTCCGATTAACTCCTGATACCAAAAAAAATATTGATCTTAACAGCAAGTTCCGATTAACTCCTGATACCAAAAAAAAAATGTTTTTGGTGAAGAGATAAAAAAAAATATTAATAATAACAGCTTGATAAAAGGGAATAGCGCATATTCATACATTAGCTTGCTCATGTTGCACGTGTCTGGAGCTGATGAGAAGGCAATAGAAGTCGCATGCAATCATGAAGGCTTAGGTTTCTTTGACGGTTGTGACTGATAGTAATGACAAATGGGGAGTGCAAAGAGAAACGGCCAAACTCTAAACAAAACGATAAAATTGTAAAGAGATTGGTCACGTGAAGCAGTATATTAGGGCTGGAAAAAAAAAAAAAAAAAAAAAAAGCATTTTGTTCAGTGGGTATGTGTATGTAACGTACGAGGGGTAAAATAGTCATTTTGACTTCGATTGGACCATGATGAGTTGGCATTTATGAGCTCAGAGAGCAGCCATTCTAGTACTAGTTAGCATGCACCAAATTTGTCTATAAATACGTACAGTTATCTGTGCCTTCATAGCATGGGTTGGATGAGAGAAAACTAGCTAAGCCAGAGCTTTTATCTTCAACTTTAAGCTCTGTTTGTTTTTCCTTTTATTCTGATTTTCAATTCCTTTATTGTTTTGAGGTCACACAGAGAGAAATATGGCTGTGTTTTCTACTCATAATCCTTCTGTTTTTGCATTTGGTCTTCTAGGTATAGATTCATATACACATATTCTTGGACAATTTTTGACATTTTCTTTTGCTTCTTTATTTTCTTTATTATTACAATTTTAAGCAATTAAAAGAATTAATTAATGTGATTCAATAAGTAAAATGGCATGCATGAACAATAATCTTCTTCTCTTGAATTTTTGTAGGCAACCTAGTCTCCTTTGTGGTTTTTCTGGCTCCAGTGTAAGCATTCCATTTTATTTATTTTTCTTTTTTACATCAATTTATTGGAAATTAATAAATTAAGTTAGCAAGATAATTCTAATTTATTTGAAAATTTACAGGCCGACCTTTATAAGGGTTTGTAGGAAGAAATCAACAGAAGGGTTTCAATCATTTCCGTATGTGGTATCACTATTCAGTGCTATGCTTTGGCTATACTACGCTTCGCTCAAGTCGGATACTTTCCTTCTTATCACCATTAACTCCGTCGGCTGTCTCATTGAGACCATTTACATTACTCTCTTCATCACTTATGCACCAAAGCAAGCTAGGGTAATTTATTAACGAATTAGATTAATTAATCAAGTTATTAAACGGCTTTAATTTATTTAAAGTTAATTAATATTTGAATGCAGGTGTTCACTTTGAGGTTACTTTTATTGTTAAACTTTGGGGGATTTTGCTCGATTCTTCTCCTTTCTCACTTCCTCTCACAAGGATCTCAGCGGGTTACAATTCTTGGGTGGGTTTGTGTAATATTTTCTGTCACCGTATTTGCCGCACCTTTAAGCATTATGGTAAGTATATATATATATATATATACATGACACTTTTTCTTTATATATATAGCTTTTGATTATTTGTTTTGATTTTGATTTTGATTTTTTATTTTTTTGCTCTTGTTCATGTTTCTTGATTTGAGTTCTGTTGTGTTGCCCACTTGCCAAGCACCATGGAATATAAAATCTTCGTTTTTTTCTTCTTGATAAGCTAGATTATTATAAAATCTTCGTTTTGACGTAAAGATTATATTGTTTAAGTATTTTATTGCCTTAATTGCAGAGGCTTGTTATAAGAACCAAAAGCGTGGAGTTCATGCCATTTTACCTATCATTTCTTCTGACACTCAGCGCTATCATGTGGCTCTTTTACGGGATACTACTAAAGGACTTATACATCGCAGTAAGTGCTCTAGTTAACTTGTACGCAGGTGAAAGCGATAGCCAGCTCCCCACCTCCCACTTTATTTTCAATTTTTTTTACAGGACATTATGACACTGATTATTAATTAGACTAGTATCATTAAACTAAAACTTATTTTTTGCCATATAAATATATATTTCAAAACACACACATGCAGGAACCTCTTAAATCTTTAAATGTTATTTAATGATGAATTTCGGAATTTTCTGTAACGTCCATCTCAGGTGCCAAACATTGTGGGTTTTATCTTTGGGGTCACTCAAATGATTCTGTATGTAATATACAAGAATTTGAAGACGGTGGTGGCAGAGGATCAGCCTAAACTACCCCAGCACAACGTTGATAATGTGAAACTCAGTGTAATTATAACTGGTCATGATCAAGAGGTGCAACAAACTAAATGCTCCAACTCCAATAGTCACGAAAACGGTGCGCATGAAGAAGAGAAAATGCATGACAACCAAGCCCAATATCAACGTCATCAAGTCATCCATGCTTCACCTGGACACCAACCAAATGCATTCCCTGTTTGATTAATTTGTTACCTCTCATCTGCCTAATTAAATATTATTGCTTATAAAAAAAATAAAAAATAAAAAAATTCCTCTGTGTTAGCATTTTAATTTCGTAATTAAATAACTTCATCTATTTCTAATTACGTGATGTAAAATTTGTAAAGGATCCCATATCTAATTTTCTGTGTTTTCACTACTGTGTAATTTCTCTATGAATGCATTTACATTATTAGTGATCAACAGGGGATGGAATCATGGAGAAGGTTGAATATATATCAGTCATGCATGTACTTTGACATTCACTAGCTAGTCAGTTTCATGAATAAAATCTAGTGAATTTAAAACCAAAAAAAAAAAAAGTCAAGTGAATATTTTCTTTTTCTTTTTTGTTTGATATTGAATTCATCTATAATTATCAGATTGATGTGTATAAAATTATTAAGCAATATTAGTTACAATCAAATTTATTACAAGTGACTAGTGAAGAGAGAAACAGAGATAAGAGTAATGAACCATTAATTTTTTTTAGTTTTTTAATCTGGTACAGAAACTTGAAACCATTAGTTAATCTGCAAAAATTTTGTATCAATTCATCTACATATTTTGACAGTAATGAATGCCTTTTTTATTTTTATTTATCATAACCAGCCAATGAGATGAAGAATCTTGAACAATCTCCTAGAATACAAAGTCGCTAATTTTTTTTATTATTGTAAAAAAAAAATGCATATATGTAAATATTTACTTATGGAAATAATTTAAGAGAAATTTCAAAAATGTATTTCTGGTGTGAGATATACTTACCTAACTAAATGCATATCTTCAGGAATGGACTTAGCGCGAATAAACAACAATTAAACTTGCACACACTAATAATTTAAAAAAAAATGTTTGGTTATTTAGAAATTCAAGAGCATATAGTTATAGATTCTCTCTAGCTTCTTTTTTTTTTTTATGATAAATTGGCAGGAGAAAGTGGTATTAATTAATGATATATTTAAATTTTGAGAGGAAGAAACGAGAAAAGAGAGTTGAGAATCGGCAAGTTTTGGTTGTGGGTGAAGGCTCTCTTAGGCGGTGAAAGTCATTTGCAGCTGATGACATCGTCAAGCAAATATACCAACTTTTGATCTCATACAATATATTTATGTGCAGCAGTTACCGTGAAAAGGTAAGGGTGTGTTTACTTGTAAAAAATTAGGTCAGTTTTCTCAACAACAAAAAAAAAAAAAAAAAAAAAAAAACAAGATGAAAACAGAAAAAATGGTTTTGTATTTACTTGTGCTATTTTTCTAAAATTGAAATAAAAAACAGTTTTTCTTGTTTTCTAAATTATAACTAAACATTTGAAAAAAAATATTTATTTTATTTATTTACTTCAAATTTACCATTCAAACTTAAAATGTTATCCAAATAAAAATTAAAAAAAATTTCTATATACTTGAAAAATTAGAAAATGAAAACAAAAATAATATAAGTAAACACACCCACCCTTAACTTTTTAACATCCTACATGATCGAGTTTAATATTTTATATATTAAGCTCTACCTTCTTCTAAATTAAAATATATTCCTGAAAACAACATTTCTATATGTATAGTTTCTTAAGTTATCCTATGCTCCTTTTTGATATTATTCAAACAATTTTCTTAAGTTCACTCTCGCATTCCAATTTGATCAACCTCTGATTTTTAACACCTCCTGCCTCCACTTTTATAGCCAAAAATGTTTTTGAAATCTGAAATTTGATTAGGTAGCTTGAGTTAGGGCATATGTGGCATGACTTTCGGAAAAATATTTTTCGGAAAAAAAATTATATTTTTAAATTTTTTTAATTTTGAAAAATGTTTTAAAAAAAAACAGATAAATATATATATTTTGCATAAATATATTTGGATAAATCAGTTTATAAAAAATTAATTAAATAATTAATTAAATAAATAAAAATTAAAATCCGCTTTTAAAATACAACAATCGTTCCAAACACCCTGCACCGATATCAGTTGCCTTTCTTTCATTTTGTTAGTATATTAATAGACCTATCAATGAGTTGGGCCAGATTAAGTATTGAGCCCTGTGGCTTTTCACCTTATTTATGCATCCGACTACAATTATTAATTCTTCATTGGAAGTTTATTCGATTAATTTGTTTTTATTTAAATGAATAAATTTATATATATAAATCTATATAAATAACATTACATAATAATTTATTAATAAACTAATCAACAAAAAAATATTGTAGTAATATTATATTCAATAATTAGTTACAAACAGATATGGGGATTTGGATCTAGATTTTTTTCAGGTTTCAACATTCATGTAGACTGCAGCACGCGCGGCCATCGACATAACTGATAGGCACTTGACAATTGCAATTTAACGGAATGTAACTTTAGGGGCTTGATTATATTAAATTTGGAACTTAAAAGCTAATTGTACTAAATTATATTTTAGGAGGTAATTCATTTTATTGGCTTTCGATTTATACCTTTGGCCATTATTTTAGAAAGTAAAAGGTCTCGTCAATTTCTGTTGAATATTTAATTAATGACTTTGGTATTTGGCTACAATCTAGCTAAAATGAAGTTAAATATAATTAATTAATGTTTCTTAATAATTAATATAAAGTAAATAAAATTATTTATTTATGAATTGCATATAAACTAGATTTATATGCAGCTGTTGAAAAACCCATTGCATATAATCAAGGCATAGGCAGTGGTTGCTTACTAAAAACCACGGCCTAAAATCAAGGTATATGCAGCGAATTTTCAAATAATCACTGCCTAGCAGCAAATTTTTAAAACAACCATTGTATATAGTTTTTTTTTATAAAAAAAAAACTACATAATCACCAAATTTTATTTTTTCATTAAAAAATACAATAATTTGTGTAATTTTACCGTAATTTATTATATTTACACCTTAGTGATATAATTACTTTTCCATAATGAATTTAACATCATCTAAAACTCAAAATTATAAATAAAGTACAAAGTAAATATAGAATAATATATATTGATGGGAAGTTGATACAACACCTTCATGTCATACTTATTACAATTGTTAAATAGATACAATACCTTCTTGTCATATTTATTACAAGTGTTAAAAATTCTCAATACAATAAATTAGCCAAGCTATTGATACACTTTTAGAATGGTTAGTAAACTACAAAGAGCTTGACGTTCTATCTACTAAACACTAGGAGTAAAACAAGATTACCCAGCTGCAAGAGGTAGCTTAAGAGAGCCTCTGTAATCTCCAAGATGTTGCACTAATCAGCCACTTGACATACAAGGAATGAGAAAATTATTTGCAACCACCAAGTGCAAATCATGTTCTAAGAACTTCAACTGCAAAATTGCACAACTGGATAAAGATCCCTTCAAATAATAGTTGAGTCTATCAATATAGAGTTGGAAGTTCAACATAAAAAAAAATTAAATAATAAAAAAAAACCAACATGATGACTAGAATAATGATAATCAACAAAATAACTTCCAACACATGGTTATTGAATACAAGCAAACATACAGTTTGTGATTATCAAAATTGGTTTACAAACTCCACAAGGATAGATGCAGCACAAACAACCTAACCTACATATAGCCAATAATGAAGATATCAACAAACTATTTTTAAGAACATCCAAACATTTGTGAATTTAAAAGTTTCAGGATATTATAATACTTCAAAATCTTCTAACACAAAATCCAAGATCAACATAATTGCTACATCATGAGAAAGATATATATACTTTCACAAATAATAAGATGGATGTATTTTTGGTAGCGGAAACATTATTTTGAATTGAACAGAACTCTAGTTATCGGTCAAAATTATAAATTTTATTAATATTGCATGTCATTCTATTTATTAATATCATATAAATATAAATAATATTAATTCATGTAAACATTTTATTTGCTTATACTTATGTTATTTTCTTATTGTTGTGACCAGGCTAAACAGACATTGTCCCGGATTTCCATGTGAACATTTGCATTTGCTAGCTACCTTGATTATTTGTAACATTTGCACATTTGTTAAGCTATAGACCTTTTTTTTTTTGCTTTTGAACATTTGTTTGAGCTAGCCTCTTTTTTTGCTTTTCAATGCTATTTAGCTAGTCACAATACTTTTTAAGTCTATATGCATTTGTAGCAATTATCATACATTTCAGTCAACTTTTACCTTATACAAAGAAAACGTATACATGTAATCCAAATATGTACTTTACATCCAATACAGTCTCATTGGCCATATCATAGCAATCATGTAATTCAAATAAAGCAAACCAAATCACATTACACGTAGCATGTACCGAAGAAATCGTTTGATAATTAAACTCACATTTATTCATTTTTATTATTTTCTCTACATATTTGCATATATGTAGTGCCAAAAATACTATCTAGTCAAATTGTCCAATCAAAATAATTTAACTATGCCAAATTTCATTAAATTTTAATCATTTTGTTTAATTTCATTTTTAATATCTTGTGTCCTTATTTAAATTATAACTAGACACGTACGACTTGCTCCTATTGCGATAAACCGACCCGTGGCAAGTCTATCTCGTGAACACGTTCACTCTAAAATTCCCATGCATGAGCGTGTTTCATGTGAATGACATTTATAAAATGTACATGTTCAAATAAAATGTATGTGATAATGCATGTATTGACGGTCAAGGATTTTACAATTCTCCCCTCCTTTTAAAAAAATTTCTTCCTTGAAATTTGATGCCTGGAAACAAATGTGGATACTGTCTTTTCATATTTTTTTCTGTTTCCCATGTTGCCTCCTCCTGTGAACGGTTCCTCCATAACACTTTGACTAGAGGTATTTCCCTATTTCTGAGCTATTTTGTCTTATATCCCATGATCTTTACAGGTTCTTCTATATAACTCATGTCATCTGCAATCTCAATGGCTTGATCTTTAAGTACATGTGTAGGGTCTGATCTATATCTTCTAAGCATACTAATATGAAATACATTATGAATCTGAGCCATCTCTGGTGGTAAAGCTAACCTGTATGCTAATGGTCCAACCTTGTCAAGAATTTCATCATATTCAATATTCTCTTAGTTCTCTTGAACCAAATCTTAGCTTCTGCTGGGTCAGTGGTGCCATAAAAATCAACTGCACCCTATTTTCTTAGCTTGTCATAACGTCTTTTCCTCTGCTTTTTTAGACCCTCTATTTCCTGTTCTGGATTCTCATAGGGTATCTCTGCATGTGAGGATTGGGAGGCATGTATTGGAGCTCTAACTCCTAATGCAAGCTAGTCTCTGTGTGGGTAATGAGATGCCTCATGTGAGTGATGTTTGGCCTACCTCTCTCCCCTTAGTGAATTATGTTCTACCATGGCCCTATAACACATGAAATTATGTCACTTGACAATGTTCAAGACATATGATACACATGTTATCATGTTCTAATGCATATGCACGTTCCCAAAGAACATATCCCTGCTCTGATACCAAACTAAAATGTAACACCTTACACCTATGAATATCACTTATACTTATAACATATTATCATGTATTGCATAGAATAAGACGTAGACCTGTTTATATTAAGGGATTAATTTTTTTTTGGATTATGTAACATTATCACTTTGCAGCATTTGACAACCATCACATCCTGATTATAAACCTAATATATCACATATGTTAACAATTCAGACACTATGTTCAATTATTTTAGTTAGTAAAATTAAAGCCAAATACACATTTACACACTATTACATATTTACTAATTTATACATATGCGGATAGACAACCCAAATTACAAATGTCATGTTCCTATACATATGTGCAATGCAAGAAGAGAGATTGGTGAGGCTCGGCCGGTGACCTGTGATCCATGTCCTCTATATGGTATGCACCTCCAAATTGAGCTAATTACTCTTCTTTGCCTGAAAGATGATACAATTTGATGAGTTGCAACTCAATGAGAATAATCATCAAAAGCTTTCTAAAGTACAAAGCCAATCACAATTATAAGCAATAATTGTCAATTGTACACATTTTTCCTGTCATTCTATTTATCAATATCATATGAATATAAATAACATTAAATCATATAAACATTTCATTTGTTTATACTTATGCTTATATCATTTTCTTTTTGTTGTGACCAGGCTAAACAGACACTGTCCCGGGTTTCCATATGAACATTTGCATGTGCTAGCTAGCTTGATCATTTGTAACATTTGCACATTTGTTAGGCCATAGGCCTTTTCTTTTGCTTTTGAACATTTTTTTGGGCTATAGAACTCTTCTTTTGCTTTTCAATGCTATTTAGCTAGTCACAACGCCTTTTAAGTCCATATGCATATGCATTTGCAGTTAATCATTATACATTTCAGTCAACTTTTGCCTTATACAAAGAAAACGTATACATGTAATCCAAACATGTACTTTACATCCAATACAATCTCATTGGCCATATCATAGCAATCATGTAATTCAAATAAAGCAAATCAAGTCACATTACATGTAGCACGTAATAATTACATTACACATAGCACGTAATAATCGCACGTACCAAAGAAATCGTTTGATAATTAAACTCACATTTTCTTTTGCTAATA